>JBBPDJ010000023.1:18119858-18142903 GCA_037974625.1 Cucumis cinereus
TTATATATATATATAAATATTATCACATCATTATATAAAAAACAGCCTCATTCTTCTCTCTTTCTGAGCCACACACAGTGAAGTTCACACTTTTTGTGTGAGAGATCAAAACCAAAAAACCATTTTATCCAAAACACACATATCATGAAAACCATCGATTTCTTCTGCGCTTCCCAAGCCTCCACCGCCGTCGACCAACCTTCATCTTCCCCCGCCACCCTTGCCGCTGCCGCCGCCGCCGCCGGAAGATCCATCGACCGCCACAACCCCATCATCGCCGACGGAAGAAGATCAAACGTTACTTCTAGAACTAATTTCCCCAACCCTCCATGTTCCTCCCAATACTCCCCCATTAATCCTCTCCCTTACCATCAACTCCACGCCGCCGCCGCCTCCCCTAATTTCGCCGGCGACCAGATCCGGTCCGGCGCGTCTGGAAATCATAAGGATTTGAAGATGAAGAAGAAGAAGAAAAGTTCATCCATTATTACAACCGACTTTGTAAGGTTTGTCCCTTCCCAATTCAAAATCTTATCCATTCCCTTTACTTGATTCTCATTTTATTTATATTCCTTCCATTGATATTTTTTTTTAAAATCTACATTAGAATATTTGATATTAATTCACATTAGCATTTTCTCTTCCATATTTTAATTTTTTGATTATTTAGATCTATTTGGAATAGTCTTTTTTTTTTTTTTGTAATATTCGAGTATATTTCTACGTAAATGGAACGAGGAGATTTGAACCACGAGCATTTCGATCCTCAACTGATACGAGTCAAGCTAAACTCTTTGGTTGACTGTACAAGGTTTGGTCACACTAGAAAAAGAGTCTAAATATATATTTTTTAAAATATAGTTTATTGTAGACTATATGGATGCAACCCCCATCAAATATTTTGATTAGAATTTGGAATAATTAATTGACAACACTTTGATTCATACTGAAACTAGATTTATCAAATCTATTCTCGTCACACATAAATAATGAATTAAGACATTTCATAGAAAACACAAATAAAATTTGTTATTATAAATTATGATTAGACAATTTAATAGAAATAGAAATAAAAAGATAAGTATTTTTGATAAATGTGCACTAAATTCAAAGTTATTATTATTATTTTTTTTTTTGAAAAAATGAAAGCATTTAATATGAATGGTGTGGGAAATTTAATTGATTAATTGAAGTATAATAATTAAGTTTGACCACTCAGGTGGAGTTGTGCAAAGCCCAGTGATTTGGGTACGCCTCCTGGGTCGATGCGATACCTTTTGAACGACAAGTCGGTTCCTGATGGTTCGATGGATCGGATTTCCACATCTATCCAAATTAACAAAAACCTTATTTCCCCTAATCAACAACCTCCACACCAATCCAATCCAACGCCCGAGATTTCTTCCCAGGACAACTGCAAAAAATCTCCACCTTCCAATCAGGTCAGTATTTTTCATCCAAAAAAACCATTTTCAGGTGTATTAAAAAAATAATTATAATTCAATTATTTGGGATTAATATTTTTTGTGTATGTTTAAATTAAAGTGATGAAGTTCAAAATAATAATAATAATTAATAAATTAATAAATGAATTAATGTGATGTATTAGTCTCAGGTTGTTGTTTTGAGGGTATCATTACATTGCAGAGGCTGTGAAGGAAAACTGAGGAAACATCTTTCCAAAATGGAAGGTAACCAATCAATATATATATATATATATATATATATATATTATTTTATTAATTAAAAGATTAAGAGAATAGGGCTGATTTGAATGTTCAAAAGATTAAGAAAATCAAATTAATTAAAAGATTAAGAGAATCAAATTAATTTTAAGTTGATATTTGTAAACAGTCCTTTTTTTTATTTTTTTATTTTTCTAAAAAGAACAAAAATAATAAAATGGAGTTTTAGTCTATTTTGATGAAACTCTATGGTCCCAACAAAATATAGTAAAAGATTCAAACCACATCCAACTTTTTCAAATAAGAAATTTGTACGTACCCACTCAAATTTATTACATTTGATTCTTCATTTTAAATAACACTTTCAATTTCAATTCTCAAACTCAATATTTCTAATAACTTTTTAAAAATCGAGAAAATACATTTTTTTCAAAAATCGATTGATTGAGCTATTCTCGTTTTAGCCTATTCGTGATTTGAAAATGCAGGTGTAAACTCGTTCAACATAGATTTTGCAGCAAAAAAGGTGACAATAATGGGAAATATAACACCGGAGGGTATGTTGGAAAGTGTATCGAAGGTTAAAAATGCCCAATTTTGGCCATATGCAGACCCAACTCCAACTCCAACTCCAAACCCTAATCTTAATCTTAATCAAAATCATCACCCAAATGTATTGAAAAAAGCCTAATAACAATTAAGTTTATGTTTATTGTTTGATAATGTAATTGCTAGAAATCCTTTGACAATGTGAGTTATTATTATATATGAAAATGTTAATTTGTTTTATAAAGTTTCAATTTAATTGTTTACGGAGAAAACTAAAAACAAAATCATTACGAACGATATGGTTAATAATATATATTTCTTTTATTACAATGAATGATTTGAGAGCGTTGTTGGTTTGTTTTGTTCAAAAGCTTAGATTAGAAATTTATGAATTAGGAAATAAAAACCCTATTTTGTTATATTGTTAAATAGGGATGACTTTAATTTCTTTTATTGGGATTTTAATTCCTTTTTTTATGCAATTATATGGAATAATAGTGTTTGTTTGCCTTCTCAATTTTAGTAATTTTACCCTTTTTTTTCTTTATAGCTGTTGGTTTAAATTCATAGATTAATAATAATAATAATAATAATAATAACAACAACAATAATAATAATAATAATAATAATAAAAAAGCTCATTCCTTTATTTTTCTTACATATATATCCTTGTTCCAATAATTGAGAAGCACAAAATCAATTATATATAGGTGTGATAATTTGTTGTTAATTTAACCGTAGCTCAACTCTGGAAAATTGTCTAAACTAACCTATTAAATGTTTCACACGATGAAAATAACACTTTTTTAGAAAGTTGTTGAACTTGTTTTTATGGGTGTTTCTCGCCCGAGATCAATCAACGAGATTATCCTAAAAATTTAACTTTTTCTATGTTATTGATTGTTTTGGAAAAATCTCGAGGAATCTGGCACATTAACACTTAAAAATCTCGAGCAGTGTTGTCTTTCTAAACCTCATATCAAATCTTAACTAATATTTTAAAATTTTCTCAAATTTGATTATCTATATATCTTATCTTATATCAGTTTGTTCACACAATTTCTCAAATCTTTATCCTAATTTATGTGTTCCATAATTGTATAAATTTTCAAATGAATTTACTTTATATTAAATTTGGAAAGATTACCATAGAAAATTTTAGAAGAGTTAGTTGTTGGGAAAAGATTTAGAAAGATTGTATAATATTTGAAAAAGATTATGTTGATGTTGATTCATCCGGGTCAAAATTGAACCGAGAAATTCCATAATTATGAACTTTTTAGGCTTTCTCGCTACAATTTTGAACCGAGATCCATCTTCTTTTTTTTTTTTTTTTTTTTTCAAATATCGATTATATACATAGTTTACCAATTATTTTTTAAAATATTTGACAGTGTAATTTTTAATTTTTGAAAAGATAAAATTTTTAGATAAAGTTAAAAGTAAAAAAAAAAATATATATATATATATACAAAATTCTGGTCTCGATCTTAGGCAAGAAACACTGAGAAAAACTAGTTCAACGACTCGCAAAAAAGTATACAATTTTGATAATGTGAAAACTTTAATAGGTTAGTTTGGACAATTTTCCCGTAACTAGTTAAGATATTAGTAAATTTGACCAAAATATTAGAGTTTCAATTGTCATTCACCACTCCTACAGTCCTTCGTGCTCTAGAACTAAAAACAATATACATATACATTAATATTTAATTTCATCAACAATTCATTCAAAAGATATGACAAATCATCATTTTAATTAGAGGGGGAAATTATTTAAAATCACAACTATCCTTGAGTTATGTTTACTTTAGCTATTCTTTTAATGAGGATTTTTAATGCAAATCAAATAACTTTAACTTGTCTTTGAATATTAGGGTGGATCGTAAAAGGATGAAAGCCACATAATGCACCCATAATCCAAGTATCCTTTTAGTTCGATATGGTCATTCCAAGTTACACTTATTCTTGTGCTTCTCACCAGATTGTTTAATTATAATTTGTCATGCAACAAATTCATTTTACTTTTTTTTTGGAATATTTCAATTCTCTATTTGCATAGGATAAGAGAGCTTAGCTAAGCGATAACTGACATGATTTTCCATTCTAAAAGTGGGAGAGTTGATTGTCATAAAAAAGAAAAGGAAGTAAAATGTATTTGTGCATCTTGAAATACACCCGAGTGTTATTGCTCAACAAATGCACGGTCAGATTAATGGAGAGGTAATGGGGAGTCTAGATGGAGCAATACAAGGTGTTGAGATATGAAATAGATTGGTTCTTGGGGGCCATCTTCTGTTTGCTTGGGAGCAGTTGCATAACATTGCCCCTCTTCTCAAAAGGACATTTACTTTGAAAATGAAATACACACCCTTTTATAAAGTATTTTTGTACCTCCATACAATAATGACAACCCCTTCATTTCAAACTCAATAAATAAACCTTTCTAATTAATATAACCTTCCTCTTTAGAGATTGGAGGTTCATTTCCACGATATATTTTACTTAAGAAAAAAATGTTCAATTTAAGTTGTAACTTGTAGACATGGCTGAAAACGGCAATTTTGATCCGAGAACCGAGATTAAGATGAGGTTTGATGAATAGAAAAAGACTTTAAACTTCTCATAGGTGTAACAATAAACGATGAAGATTTTTTTTTGAAAAAAAGTGTTTAAATTAGCCTTAGAAATGTCAAAATGAGTTGTGACTAATGAATAGAGAGATGAGAGGTAACTAACAAACAAAGAATTTTCATAATATTGTTTGTTTCGATTGACTTTTTAAGTGTTCAAAAAAATATTTTGAAGTTAAAAAGGAAAATGTTTTTGCACTTAGAAAGTCAATTCAAACATAGTCTAAGTTTAATTAATGTTATCTCCTATTCCTTACTTGCAACACGACATACCAAAAAAGAATTAATAGTTAAATATTTTGCAAAGACTAGTGAAAGATCTTTTTTCTTTTTTTTCTAGAGATTGATAACTTCATGAAGTGTATTATGAATCTTTGGACTTCGTTTATTATATTATCAAATGAGAACCCATTGGACGTAGCCTAGGTTGTACTTAACTTTATACTCTTCATTTTAACACATGCACAAAGCTTTTTTGAAAAAAAATACAAAACTGCACACGTGTCAGTTTCTTACTAGACAACTCTCCTTGGATTACACAGAGATAAGTGCACCCAAATATTTTTCTTATCAAATTAGAAAGGCTTTGGGAACCATAATGCAATAGTAATCTAAGGTTACATTTTCACGACTCAAATCTTTGCACATTCAAAATTGTGGCAATAGGAAGAGTAAGGTTTTACCACTTATAACCTCAAATTAATACTTGCAAACTATATCCTAAAAAGAATAATTTAGATTATCTATTTATAACTTAAGGGCACAGTTGTACGGCCTACAGAATAGATGATGTTCAAGCCAAGTTGTAAAAATTTAGACTCCTTTTGAGTGAGAACAGAGAAGTAGGGTCCATTAAATCCATTTATTCAAGAAATGAGTGGTTAACACAACATTCCATCTACACATTTCATGCTATGACCTTTAACATTTTTTTTAAAAAAAAAAAGAAAAAAAAAAAAAAAACGAAAACTTTATATCACATTGTGACTATTTCATCTAAAAGCTCATTTATCATCAACCTTTCAACTTCCTTACCTATCAAATCAATTTCATCTCCTAAATCCTGCCATTGTGACTCCTCCTCTACTATATCATTCCTAACTATTTGGGTGTGAAGAAACTTACATAGTCTGTTTTGGAGCTCCTCATTCTTCATCATCCATTCCCTAGCAATCTGTGTTTTTGAAGCCCTCCTCACCCATGGCTGTGGATCCGTGAACTGTTGGCTGATTGTCATGATTCCCGAGTATATGTGGTCGAAAAGTAGCTTCCGATCAGACCGTGTTGTTGAGGAAGCTACCCTGTGCTTTTCTTCAAGCTGCTCGAACATCTTTGGATTGATAGGGCAATCAGAGGAGTGCAGGGTTGCTAATACGTCACTTGCATTGGCATTTTTATTAAGGCCTGCATTGGTTAAGATGTCAAGTAAATAAGAGAACTCCCAGCTATCGTTTGTTCTCCACGGACCCTTCTTCTCATCTGGTAGCTCGGAAGATACTTCTGTTGAATCTTCGTCGCTGGATACGAGCATGGGACCCTCAGTAAAGGCTACGGATTCAAACTTGAGTAGTTGAAGCTGCATTCGAAGACCTGGAATCAATACAGGGAAACTACGTTAGAGGGCTTAAAAGAATAGCATATGAATGAAGATTCTTGTTGGGATAAAAATCCTCGGGATATGTACGGTTTTGGAAAAAATGATAACCAGCAAAGGAACTCCCAAGAATATCATCATATTGTAAGTTAAAGAGGAACAATTTTATTTGCTTTAACCCAACAGGTTCAATTTTTTATATCAATACCGATATGGATGTTTTAATCCTTGATGGCATAATATATTTACAAAAATAAAAACAACATTCAATTTCCGACGATAAGGTAACCAAAGGATAAGAGACTGAATAGATACAATATAAATAGCCAACTACCTTGGAGGTCTGCGCTAACACTCTCAAAACATTCAGAACATGAGGAGAGATCATCACCAAAAGCAGGTTCTAGAACTGAAACTGGACTTGGCTGATCGGCATCCTTCGAGGTAGCTGGAGATTCAAGAGCAGGTACAGATTTGTGCGAGAGCACGGGACTTGCTACAGATAGCTCTTCCTGAAAAATCATAAGACATTCAGAATGGGAAACGGCCAAAATGTTTACTAAGTGAGCCTACTATTTGAAAATGGAGAAAATGCAAGCTCACAACAAAATGAGTGTAATTAATTTATATGATAAAAGCATTTAAAGATCAGCTATAGAAGTAAAGACAAACCTCTTGTATTGTATTGTCTTGGTGGTCAACACAAGAATTTCCAACTGTTGATATGTACTCCGATGAGTCCAACTCCAATTCATTAGGTGTTTCATGAAACGTCATTGTGCAGCCATCTCCATCATCCTCAACACTTTGAGAAATTGGGTTTCTGTCATTGACATAGGAACAGGAGGCCTCAAACTCCGTAGAAGCCATTTTAAATGAACTGTGGTCAAGAGAGTAAGTGTTCATGCTAATCGGATTCCTGGGTGTTGATTTCTGCCATGGTAGGCATTCCCTCTGATCAACATTGACTTTTACAGCCTTATTGTTTTCCCGTTTACGCTCTTTTGAGATTAAATGCTTTTTAGATCGGTGCATTGTTTTAGGGCTTCCAAAGCCAATTGATGAAGCAGGAAGAGATCTCGACCTGGTTAGTTTGATACAGTCGTCTTTCCAGCCATCATTGCTGCTTATGCCAAAAGGTTCTACCTTTTTACCAGGTTGCACATCGTTAGAGAATTTACCTGGGAATCCCTCCTCTGTCATTTGTGCATATGAATACCCAAGTGTAACTTCCTTAGCATTGGCAGCTAACATGTCAGCCAGGGTGCTGCTTCTACTAATAACTCCCTTATCCTCAGAGATCCGAGAGGATCTCCACCTAGCAGTGAGTCTTTTCTTTGCCTCCCTACTGATTGATGATTCCTTATGACGTGAAGATGATTGTCGATATCCCATATTCAAGTTGGACGAACTTTTTAAATTAACAGACCTCACCACAGGTTCTTCTGAAGATTCATTTCCAGACAAGCTGCAAGAACTCTCATCCCCTGCGTATCCTTGGAAATTGGGACATGTTGAATTCATTGGGGATGCACTAACTTCCTTTCTCATCTGCCTGGTTTTCCCATTAGGAATTTCTCTGGATTCTTTGCAACTGTGCCTAGATACAACTTTCTTATCTAGGGAGTCTTTCTTTCCCCTAAATTCCTTGTTTGTCCTTTCAACAGTTTTTAACTCTCCAAGATCTGAACATTCTTCAAAAGAATGAGCTTGGAAAATAATATTTCTAGCATTTTGCACTTTGCCAATGTTGGGTTTGAGAACAACAATTCTAGTGGGAAGATGATCTAGTTCATCTTTACTTTCCAAAATTTGAGAAGACTTTGAAGAATGAGCGGAAAAGGAACTATCTGAGTAGCTGGAATGATTGTTATTTGATTTACTACTATTTTTTGGAGTTTCCCTATCTGAATTGCCCCGACACCCAGGGTAGTCATACTTCCTGTTATCTAATGATTCAATAGCAGGTAAGCAACCATGGCCAGAACAGGAGCCGACATCTTTCAAATCATGCAGATGCCTAGCAAACAACGAACCTGGTTGATGTAGAAATTTGATTAGAAGATCTCGGTTTGACTCTAACGCATCAAGTGCATCATGAAATTCCCTTGAATCTTGTGACTTCTCATCAGTTGATAATCGCTTAGCATCCAAGAACTTCTGCCGAATGAATGCCATTTCTGATTCAGTCACTTCAAAATTTGCAGTTCCTTGATCTGGGTTTCTACTCTGTCCTGTCTTTGACGTTTCCAAGACCTCAAAGACGTCCTTAAATTCTTGTTGATCCTTTGAGCTTCTCCTAGTCACTTGACCATCAAAATATGTGCCCCTCCTTCCCACCTTCTCCTTTGAAATACACCTCGATGAAGAGCCCTCTGATGGACATTTTTTTCGATTATTAGCACACCTCGTAGGTGGGATGCCATCAAGCCCCATCAATTTGGCGATAATGCCGGGCGACCTCTTTTTCATTTCAGTTTCTTTAGACATTTCATCTGCTAATAGTTTCTTCACTGGAGCTCCAAATGTGCCTTTAGAAGATCGCCACCCCAGCTCAAGAGTGAACTGTAAGAACAATTTTACTTTAGCATCATAATTATTTACATCTTGATAAAAAAACATAAAAAACTAGAGAAGACATGAATAGAACTTGCATACCGAGTCTTCTTCTGTAATTCCACTACTGCACGAACTGGAATCACAGCCCATAGTCCGTAAATTTCTCTGTTTCTCATTCTTTCTATTTCCTGAAACTTAATCCTACTAACTTTAGGGTGCAAATTCTATAACAGAGGGACCAAAGTACAACAGAGCAGAAATTTTCAACGACAGAGACGCTTAGTTGATTTCAAGAACCAAGACCTACAGTCCAGCTGTTGGATGTTATAAAAAAAGCTCTGACGATTTAAGCGAATACTAGAAGAGAGCAATTATTTGGAAAATTGCGTCTAGGCGTGCCGAATGAAGGGAAAAAAAAAACTCATGTTCTTGAAAGATACAAAACATAATTGGAAAACGCCAAACCGAAAGAAACTGAAACAATCATTTAGAAGAGCACCGATCATACACATACCATTATAGAAAGTCATAAAGCGACTACATAATTCACTTTAACGAAACTATAGGCGATAAACCTAGCTAATAATCAACAATTTGCATCATATTTACTCCATAACAACCAAAAAAAAGCAAGTTTCCGTCATATTCCCCTTCTTAATTCATCCAACAATTTACCGATAACAATCTTTACAACTACAAATCTTCGTAAACAGAAAGAATACCAAACTAAGGAGACAGAAAGATACTCTTCACTAAGTACAAAATATAACAACCAAATCTCATAGTTTCTTGATTTACGCACTTTCTTAGCAACCAAACAGAACGATACTTTTCACTAAGTACCGCTAACAAAAATAGAAACACATTTCCAGTCCTGATTGGCCAAGAACTAAGTAAAAACAAACACAAACAAGTTCCTCTTCTTCTAATAAACAAAACAAAGTTTCTCAAATATCAGCAAAAGAGAGAGAGAGAAATGAGCAAAAACTAACATGTTCGTACGAGCAACCAAACAGAAGGAACACCAAAAATAAGGAGATAGAAAAATAGTCTTCACCAAGAAACAAATTTAACAACTAAATCTCCTAGTTTCTTGATTTCCGCTCTTGCTAGGCAACCAAACAGGACGATACTCTTCGCATAATAGCACTAACAAAATAGAAACACATTTAATTTCCATCTTTGATTAACCAGGAACTAAGAAAAAACAAGCACAAACAGAAACAAGTCATTCTCTCCTTCTATCCTTGTAATAAACAAAGTTTCTGAAAGATGAACAAAAAGTAACCTGCTCGTACAGGCAAGCAGTGGGCGGAGGTCGGATCAAGATCAGTAGGAAGCTTGTAGCGGGTATGGCGAATCATCTGAGTGGAAGTTTCATGAAAATGAAGGGGAAGAGATGAGGAAATGAGGGAGAAGATGGTGGTGGATGTGCAGAGAGAAAGAATCTTTTGGAGTAAGAAAAAATTGAATGGGCGATCCGTTGCAACTGCCGTGGGAGAGTGGAAGCGGTGAAAATGGCGTGAGTAGTGAGTAGTGAGAGAGAGAGAATTGAGCGCGTGAGGAGAGAGAAAGAAGAGAGAGGTGGCGGAATTTATATCCTTTTTTGAACTTTCAAAAAAAGTACTGAGATTATAATACCAAAGAGAGAGGTTCACCATCTTCGCGGGCAACTTCTAAGCTGCATTATTCTCTACTCCACGTGGCATTAACTTACCAAAATGGTCAATATTCCCCTTTTTTTTTATTTATTTATTTAATAATCCTACATCTATCTATCTATCGTATAACTCAACTGATATTAAATATGTATTTGAGTCTCAATCAACCCTGTGAGGCTCGATGTTTTCACCTTATGTATTGTTTAAAGCATTATATTTATTTTTGTGCATTTTCTTTTATCATAAAGAACAAATACTAAAAAAACATATTTTTTAAAAAACAAATCCGTCACAAGATAATATTTGTGAATCGGCTACACAAGTCTTACAAACTTGATTTTGTAGTTATTGAAAGTTGACGTGAATCTTGAAATCATAAAGAAGCTCGTAAATTTGAGTATTGTTTAGAATTTACTTTTTAAAAGAGTACAGTATAAATTATTGTTCAATATATAATTTGGAAAGGCTTTTGTTCAATGCAAATTATTGTTAGTCAAAATTAACTTCAAAATAAATTTAGACGGTTAAAAGTACAAAGAAATTAATCAAGTAAATGAGTAAAACTATTTTAAAAAAACGAAAAACAAAAGAAATAGTAAACAAGTAAAGTTATGAGTTAGTTCATGAATATTTACTTTTAAATTTATTAATAAACAAATTAACATATACAAAATTGAAAGTTAAAGGTCATTCTTACACCGAAAAATTCAATTTAATATTAAATGAATCTCATAATTTTAGAAAAATATTTTATATTTAAGTGATGAAAAGTTCAAAAACTTACTATATACTATTTCAAAATGTCAGTAGATCAAAAATTGAAAATTTAACCGTTTATCGTTAAATCTAAAATTGAAAAGTGAGAGAAAAAATAATTGACATCTTTTTTAACTTGTCAATGGAATTTTTTGTAATTGAGTTATATAGTTAGGAAAAATCCAATTTTTGGTAATTGAATTGTCTCTTTTATTTGAAATTTAAATATCCACAAGACTTTATAATTTTAAAATCAAAATTTCAAACTCAAAGAGTTATATATATATATATATATATATAATTGGTGTTATTTTCTTGGGGTATGTGCTCACAAGTTTAATTGGAGGGTTTGTTTGGACTTTGTATTGCAATAGTGATAAGAATCTTAGATTGAAAAGTGAAGTGTGAAAGATGACAATGGCATGGACCAAACAAAGCATTGGATTATTTGATTTTTGGAACCATTGTGTTAGAGTCTAGGCATCATGTTTTCTTGTCACTTATTTATCGAGAAAAAGTTTAAACGATCTGTTAATCTAAACGTAAATCGGGTAGTTAAGGCATAAAAGAGGGAATTTTGTAAAGCCATCAATTATGGGTAAAATGTGATTGATTGGGTTGGTTAATGTTTGCAAATTAAGCAAACATATATATATATATATATATATATATATATATATGTAACATTGTAATAATTAGTGTAAATCCACTTTGTTTTGTTGGTTGTTTTTTGCTTTGGTTGATTATGGCTATAAGCATATAAACTAATAGAGATTAGGAGACTTTGGATCTTGTCTTCTTTTGCTTTAAAATATTGCAGAGCTAACCTATTTAACTCATTTAACATAATCCAAGTTGTGTCATTAAAATTTAGATTTATATGTTTTGTCTGTCATGTGAACTCTACAATGGATTTGGAATTTGTATCACTCTCTCGTGACACCAAATTTAATTGGATCAATCTCAAATTATTCATTAAACTTATTGTCCACGTACAAACATAATCAACACATTTATCAAACAAATTTAAAAAGTTAAAATTTTTATTTTTTTCATGAAAACTCAAATCTTCCTTTTCCTCCGTTTACTATTTTTTTTGCAAATGGAAATCTTGAAGCAAATCAGAAGAACGTTGAGTAGAACAAAAAATATATAGATAAATGTATATTGGTGTTAAAATCCACAAGAAAGTAAAATAAACTAAAAAAAAAAAAAAAGTACAAGTCATGTATAAAATAAATTCTAGTACGATGTTGCAGATAAATATTTCCACAATAATGAATCACAACCTCTCCGAAAAGAAGAAGCAAAAAATTGGGAGGAAGAGAACAAAACAGCTCAATGAACCACAAATTATTTCTAATCGAGGTACTAAAAAATTGTATGGAGATGAAATTGCATCTAACTTGAGTTGAGAAAGTGAAACAAAATGTCAATGCACCAAAAATGGTGAAAATCAAAATCTTGAAGGCAAAGTGATATTTTGAGTTATCTGAAAAAACAGTTTTTATCATCTGACTTCTAATTAATTAAAAATTAAAACCCTAGATTTTTATGAGTGGTTATCTTATTTGGCATCTTTGTCATCCACATATAAAAATCATCTCGATAAAAGTTAACATGACCAAAATAAGATTTAAACAAACTTTATATAACATATTTTATTCATGGCACTATAAATCTAAAAAAAAAGAAAAAAAAAAGTCAAAATCATTGGAAAAATAGAAGTGAATATAAAATGGTGAGAATTTGATATGATTAAACACACAAGAAAAGGCACTATTTTCCATGTCAATGTGTTGTTGCTTGTTTTGAAAGAATGCAAATAGTATATGAAACACCAACCAGCTTCATGTCTCCATCACAAATAATATAATAATACCCTCATTTCATCCCTAATTCAACCTTTGTTCACTCCTCCATTATTGCCTGCCTCATCTCCATATCTAAGTCCATACACAAAAATAACTTTACTAACTAAATTTGTAATTTAATCTATAATTCACTTAAAGTAGATATTGAAATCAAATTGAGTTCCACAAAAACTTGTTATATGTACATAACCAAAATGTGAATTTATTATTATTTATTTTCCTTTTTAAAAGGCTTCTAGAATTATTATCCAAAACTAAAAGAGATCTTAAAAGAGGACTAAATGGACCTTCTTTCTTCATGGAAATTTACCCAACCCCAATCTAACCTCCAATCCTGCCTAAAAAGCCATTTTCTTTCTTTAATTGCAACTGAATTATTCTTATCTTAATCTTTTCATAATCTATCTTCTTTTTAACACAGAAAATTAAGATTTAGAATCAACGTCGTGTTAGATACACATTCTTACTAGTCCAGCAAGTTCTTATGTTCTCAATTTGCTCACATCCCTAATCAACCAAGTTCCTAGGATCAAACCCTCCGAACTAGACCTAGGTTTTGTTTGAACGTGCTTTCTAAGTACTTGAAAACATTTTCTCCGCACTCAACAACACTTATCTAAGCACTTAGAAAAGCATTCTAAACAAACCTCCGTGCATGTCCCAATAAAAAAATATATGTATCGTTTTTAACTAAGACTTCAACTTCACATCAAGTCTTAATCTTGTTAATCCATTGTTGACAATCCCAATTGTGTATTGAACCCTGAAGCTAAAGAGATGAATCTGGGTGATAAGACATCAAAATAAAATAAAGGCATAGTTATGCAGATTTCTCCCATAGTGCACACCTGTATAAAAGCAAGACCAAAATGGCATAAATACATGAGAACTTGAAAGCACTAATCAACCAAATGGATCTCAGAATTAGAGAAACAGGTCCTTTTACATCCTAAGATCCTAAATAATGGATGGAATTTTATCACTTTATAAGTCACACCAACCTTTGCAGCATGTATTTGAACATATTGTTTTTAATTTCCTACAATTATAAAGTTGAGGGTACATATGCATTATCCATATAAACACACTCAAAGCCTCAATTCATCCCATATAACAACTATCTAATCCTGCAAAGTTCAAAAATCACAAAAATCTTATCATATGCATATATTGAGGCATTCTTGGGGTAATGCATGCATACCATCAAACTAATTATAGGAGAGAATCGGCAATTGCTTTCCCTTGTAACATGGAAAAACTTGTAGGATATTTATTGTCTCAAGCAGAATGTCATCACAATTTGAATTCATACTCTTCAACATATGGATTTACAACTTACTTTGACCTACCACTGTCCAACTCATGATTGATTAGAAAAAGGATATAGTTATGTACCTAAAAGTAGGCATATTTTAGGAAGGATGCCCTAAGATAATAATATTTGTGGTATTCAAGCACCGTCCCACTATTCTACATGTGTCCTAATCAATGTTTTAAAAGACTGAAGGCAGTCTTGAGCCTTTTCCTCTTAAAGAGCTAAGGTGTAAGCCTCGAAGTAGTATGAGGTGTAAGCCTCAAATAGTGGTTAAAAATATTTTACAAATCCTAAATTGATATGACCGAGTACTATCAAACATGATGGTCATATAAAAGTGTAAAAAGAAAATTCACCACCCAAACTTCTAAAAGTAGCCTTTAACTTTATCATCATTACTTACTATTATCATTCTTGGAGGATTAAAGCCTGTTTCTCTGGCATTACTTACTATTATCATTAATACGGTTGATTTATATTATAACTCTTTGCCTTCAATGTTCTTAAAGTCACGGCAGTAAAAGTAGCCCTAGTTCAAATTGTCACAACTCAAACCTCAAATTTTCAGGCAAATCATTATTATTTTTCTACTCATTAGACTTTAAGCCTTGGTGCGTTTTGTGATTCAACAAAAGCGTAAGTCTTGTGACTAAAACTTACCTTCTTGCCTCCAGGTGAATCTCAAGAGTCCCAAAACGTAAGCCTTAATAGCTTTTTAAAACATTGGTCCTAATTCGAACTCAAAGAGGCCTCAAAGATTTCCATTTACATTTTCCCCTGAGAAAATTGAACCCTAGGCCTAGGAGAACTCCCCCAAACATCCCAAGGGTCATCCTGGATGCAAATGCTATCAAAATTTGAGAATCAATACCCTCAAAGACATCTTACACTACAGCTCGTCCCTTTAATTACTAGGGAATTAATCAACTAGTTCCCTTAATTCAACCAAGAGACCTCATCAAAGATTTTCATTTAAAACTTTTTCACCAAAGGCTGGATATGATGAGGGCCCTTTGGATGTGTCAATGTAGTCAATCTAGTAGAGATAATACATATATTTTTTTTTTTAACTTTCCACCGAAGAAATTTGAACTAAACACCTGGGAGAACACCCCCAAACATCTCAAGTAGGAATGCCATCAAATTTGAAGATATCTTAAACTACAACTTATCCCTTGAACTACTGGTATTGATACTAATTTTCCCTTGAAAGGAACACGGCTTCTATGAGACTTTCAGGAATGCTAAACATAAGTATAATCAGTATTCTCCATAGGAGACTCAATTGAAAGATTCAGTCAAACATAAAACTTCAGACAAAATTCAGATATATAACACGACCCTGATGAATCCCAAACTACTAAAACTGACAAAAATGAATCTATTTTAGAACAGTGAAGAGTGAGGAGATAACTCATACAGAAGCAGCAGGGTGTGAACTCGTCTCAGCTCTTCACTTCAAACCAGCACCCTCCTTTTCTAATTTCTGAGCAAAAAGCTTTGTTGCATACATGTTTTCATCAAAGTACTCTTTGTAAGGATGGTTCTTTGGAACAAGTCTCCTAAATTTCTCAAACTGTTTCTCAGCCTCCTCAGTCTTCCTTAACAGAGTATATATGATACCCTGACATAGATATGGCCTAAAATCCCTTGGCTCCTCCCTCACAAGTTCTTGATAAGCTTTCAATGCATCAAAATAACTCCCTTCCATTACCTTAATTTGGGCAACCAAGAGCTTGAAATCCCTTATATCTGACTTGTCCTTCTGTTTCTTGCATTTCTCCATTGCTTCTTCAATCCTTTTAGCAACGTCCTTCAATGAATTATCATTCAATTGCTCCGATACCATTGCAAGGCCATGATAAGCCTCAACACAAAATGGGTCTTCTGCTAAAATCTCCTCAAATTCATTTTTCGCCAATTGGAGCTCCCCCATATAGCTGTGGAAATTAGCCCTCAGCATTGGCAACTCACGGTCATTGGGTTCAAGTTCAATCAAACGGTTTAGGGCTTCAATTGCTTCTGGGAGTTTACCTGATTTAACATTCTCCTCAACGAGAGATCGAAGGGCTTCGACATCATTCGAATCATCGGTCCGTTTCTCTTCTACAACGCTCTCATTTTCCTCATATGCCGTCGATTCAACAGTAGACTCCGTCGTCGCCGGCGCCACCGGGACAGCAACAGCAACAACGCGTCGATGGTCGAAGCGAAGGAAGAAGAATGCAGCAGCGGCAACGGAGATACAAGCGGTTTTGAGAAATCCCGACAGAAGGCCGCCATTAGGAGGGGTGGTATCGTCGGAGGTCGATGAAGAGGATGAGGCTTTAACACACAACGACCTGAAAGACGAACGGGGGCGAGACGGCGGTGGAGACCGGAAGGAGAGAGAAGAAATGGGTTTAGAGAAGGAAGGAAGACGTGGGCTGAAGGAAAGGAGTTGGTGAGAAGGATGACGACGTTGGAGAGGTGTAGGAAGAGACTCCATGGCTGTTACCCTCGAGCTGCTCAATGAAGAGAAGGAGCGATTTTACAAGGTTTTAACTCTCCGCCAAATGCCAAACTTCAACTATTTAACTCTATTTGGGCTTTGGGCCTATACCAAAAGCCCATTAAGCTTAACCCGAACAAAAAATCTTGGGTAAATGAGAGACATAATCGAGTTGATGACTCAAAGTATATTTGTTGAAGATCTAACGATTGTAATGGTCTATTCTAAAATTCTCGGTTAAGCCCTTTTTGTGAGCAAATTAATTAAGAATATGGGACGAATTGGAAGTGGGGTTATAGTATGCAATCACAAAATCATTTTGACTATAAAACTACGAATGATTCATTGACTCGGTGAATTTAGACGATTTCTCGAATAGAAAATGTTTATAGAGTTGTTTTAAGTTCTAATTATAACTTTGTGGATTTAAGTGATTTTAAATTTATTTTGTTGTTTGTTATGCAAGGAATAAAATGGATTTGGAGATGTGTAAGTACAAATTTAATGTGATTTCAAACCTAGTTTTTTACGTAATAAAAAATGGTCCAATCTCGTAGGATTTGATACGATTTAGAGGAAAATCATAATTAAAATGTGCATATAATACTAAACTTTTTAATTTTCTTTTTGGATTTCTATCAAAGTACAAAACTTAATATTTGTTCATTTTAAGCTTTTCTCTTTTTCAAATGTGGTAGACAAAAAAAAAAAAAAATTATTTGTCTCGAGCATAAAATCAAGAGATCTAAAGTCATTGAAATGCAACGACTCATAGATCAAAACGACGTTTCCTTCACTATGATTTTCTTTCCATTTGATTTTTTCATAGTAAGATTTTGACAAGACATATTTCACATGTATAATTCACTACAATAAATTTTGCTTCTGTCGACAGCAAACATGTCGATGCTTCTAAATGTCGTTGGCAGAAGTGATATTTGTCAATGGATCATTTAATTGTCGGTAATAAATGGCATCGCCTGCCGGTAAAAATCCAAACATTGGCATAGATGGGTATTTGTCGTCGGCAATAATAAGAGAAATAAATTATACAACTCATTCAGTACGTGATGAAAGATTAAGTCTTGAAGAGTATTAGAATATAGATGTCCATGGTTAGTATCCTAAAATACCAATCGTCATCTCCCATCACTTCGTGTGTCTTTCTACATATTATCCATGTATCTTATACTTACACGTTTTTAGTGTTCATATAATGTCACGACCTAGTTATGACCTAGTTATCAAATTGCATATAAATTGCAACATTTTGTGGATTTTGAAGGGATACACATTGGTGAGAACAGGTAGAAAATATCGAGATGTCCCTATTTGATTATTTCAACTATAGTCGTTTTATTTGTTTATATATCTTATATATTATATTATACATATATTTTTTCAATATTTATGTTCTCGTAGCACCTCGTTTTACTCCTCAATTTTACAATAGTCGTAATATATTTTGTTTTTGTAATGTAGTATGCATGATAGTGATGTAATGGTGTAAGTTTCCCCACATTCACCTATGAAAGGTGAAATAGATAATAATTGGAAGGTAGTATGGGGTTTTCCTTTATGAGATTTTGATTTTGTTGGATATTAATTTGTGTATATTGAGCAAAAGCCAAAAAAAACCTAAAAAGTTAACCTAGAGAGTAAGCTACCTAAAGGTATGTCCCAAATCCCAATCTTCATCTTTGCATTTACATTTTTTATTAATAATAATGAAGTACATAATCATTATTAAATTATATATTTAGGTCGTCATAAACTTTTATATTTGTATTTGATCAATGGATGAAAATCATGGATTGCGAAACGAGATCGATATAATTATCAAATGAAGATAAAATGGTATAGCTAAAATTGGAATGGGTGGATTTGGACGTTAAATTCTTTGGGTGTACATAAGCTGGGTTGAGCCGGGTTTGAGGTAAATTATGGACCAATCTAAGGTTCTCGGGTTGAAAAAATTGAACCCTATCGGTTTAATGTGAAAGGGTCAACCCAACCAACCTATTTTCGGGTTGGTTGGGTTGGGTCACTCGGTTTTTTTTTTCTTACAAAATTTTGACTAGTTTTTCATTCTTTCATTTTTCATTAAAAGTTAAATTTTTACAATAAACAAAATATAATATTTACGTAAATGCTCTAAATATGTTACATCAATTTAAAACAAATTTATAATCAAACAAACAACAAGCATTTATGTAAAGTCAAGTGTTTGTTCATGTAAAATCCAAGTTTACATTCAAATTCATTCAAAATAGGAATAAAAAACATTCAAAAGTTTAAGTATACATTTAAGTTTGTTATATAATAATAATAATATAATAAAATAGGGTTGGTCATATTGATCGGGTTACTAAACCCTATAACCCAACCCAACACAAAACATATCTTTAAAAAAAATTTACAATCTAATCCAATCCAAAATAAAATTTAACCAATCCAACCCTTACTATTTGGGTTGGGTAATCCAATTACCGATTTTTTTTATCATTATAACATGAACCATCCTCATCGTTAATAATCCACTTTATCATTATATCATAAAAGGGAAATCCCACAAAAATAGGGAAAAGAAAGGTGGTGGGCATTATTGTACTATGAAGTGTGATAAATTGTACCAACTTGGCCCCCAAAAACTCTCTTTAAACCTTCTTTCCCATTCCAAACCCCATGTTTTTCCTTCAATGGTACAATCATATATAATTGCCACCTCAGCTTGACAACTCCGATAAGAGTGAAATTTCTTTTACAACTATTAGTGATTTAATACGATATCATATAAAAAATCATACATTCAAACTCATTTACTACGATTATTTTTATTTAATGCTTTCAAGTCGTAGGTAACTTGCTTTCAAGTCGTAGGTGTTTGTTGAAGAATATATTATTTGACAAAAATCATGAAATTAGATCAAATTAAATTTTATCTACTTGTCTTAAAAAAGATACTCTTGTACAATTAACAATAAATCGAGTTATTTTGGTTTAACTCATTACCTAACTAAAATTCATAAGATTTGTTTTAAATCTAAATGATTTCACAATCTAACTCAAACTGTACAGGTTAGATTAAGTTGAATTGATCGAGTTTTTTTATCATTTAACTTTTTTTTTTTTTTAAGAAATCAATGAAATATTATATTTAGATGAAAAAAAAAAGCACACAATTTCAATTTAAATAATGATTAGGGACAATTATTAACGCAATCTCAATTTACATTTTTTAAATTAAAAATGTAGAGATTTTAATTTAGGCAATGATTAGGTGCAATCCAATTTCAATTTACATTTTTTTAATTAAAAAGATAGAGAAAAACAGGTGGCAATACCAATTGGCATGGACGGCTAATTTTGTTGGAAGGAAAATAAAATATAATAATAAAAAAAAAAGAGAGGAAATTCCACTTAAATCCCTACATCTCCCGACAATCCCAATCAGCAAACGACAGCGATACATATTTTAAAGAGTAGGGAGCACGATGCCACGTGTAGCCACGTGTTCCCACGTGTCAGCCATAATATCCCCAAAATATCTTCACGCCCCTCAATTAGCCCATCACGGCCCCTCCCTGCGCCGCCGTTGCCGCTGTTCCATTCCACCTACGCTACGATCTCTAAAAACGACGTCGCACATCGCGTCGCCGCCGTCAGTACATTTCTTTTCTTTATTTTCTTTATTTAGTTAATTAATAAATTTCCACCCAGCCTACACCGCCGCCTGTCTATTACCCTACCGACTCAAAGACGACGTCGTATCCCTTGAACTCAGCAAATTGAAATCCGTCGCGTCGGACGAAGTCCCCTCCTTCCTAGTAACGTCACGTCGTTTCTTCTTATACGCTTCGAAGAATTCCCTGTTCTCCTTCTCCAATTCATTCCACACTAAGGAAATAAATAATTTATTTATTTAAAAAAAAATTGAATGAAAAATAAAAGAGAGTTCTGAGTCCGTGCATGTGACGTGAGAGAGAAACGAACCGGTGGAAGTGATGACCGGTTCGATATTTGCATGTTTGGAGAGAGCTTCCAAGCACTCTTCTTTAGTCATGTTGAAAATTATACACTTTTCGATCAGGTGGTGCACCTACACACCGTAACAATCATACGCCCGCATATCATCCGTTTGTTCACTATATAAATCGATAAATAAAAAAGAAAAAGAAAATACCATGTGGATGTATGAAGCAGAGGGGTCGTCGTCCATGGTGGTGTGAATGATGTCTGTTTGGATGGAGAGAAAATTAGAGAAAGCGAAGGGAAAAAGGGAGAGAAAATATTGTGGGGGTGGGAAAATGGAGAGGGGAATATGTACTTATATATATAATATATTATAATAACATCAAGTGGTGGATTTGATGGGAAATAATATAATTTAATGGAATTTTGTAATTAAAAAAAGAGAAAAAGAGAGACGACGTCATTGGGTGTGGGGCCAGTGCCCACGTGGGAGGAATGCGAGGATTGGTGGAGAGACGATTAGAAGAGATTAAAATCTCGCATTGTGTTTGTCCCTTACGTGGCTACAGTGTTCAACCTCCACGTGACACGTGGGCCTGGCTTGGTTTGGTTTGGGGTCACCGTGGATTTGCGATGCCGTTCAGACTGCCACCTCTGCCAACGGTCCGATCCGACGACCATCTGCCGTTCTTTCCACGTCGGATCACAAATCCCTAATATTATTGCGTTTTTTTATAATTTATAATTATTTTCGCTTTGGAAAAATAAATTTTCATTACAGTGAAATTACAAGTTTAACCTTGGTCTTTGCTTCTATGTGATAAAGAGGAATCTAAGAATATGAAATCGTAATTGATTTGGCTATTTGGAGCAATAATTTAGTTATTATAATTATAGATTATTATATTTGGATTTAAATAGTTTGTGTTTTAGATGTAGATTATTTTAGTTTGAATTATAATAGTATGTGTTTGAAGTGTCGATCGTTTCAACTTAATAAAAGAATAGTAAACGCTATAACAAATAATAAAAAATGATAGATGTAAAATAATAAAAACTATGATAAACAGTTGTATCAATTTTAGGATTTTGAAATAATATTTACTGTAGCTAATTCTAAGAGGTAGTTATTAGTCTTACATAATCCTCGTGTCAAACAACCTCTTAGCTTTGAGTTGAGTTATATTAATTTTGACAATATTTATATATACGTATATATTTAAAACAACATAGTTAGTTTTGTTTATGAATATAGTCATCTTTTTCAAATTATTTATTTCCAGAAACATGTTTTGACTTCGTTTTAAAATTTTTAAATTTGACAATTATGTTTGGTTGTGAATTTGAAAATGGTGGAAAAAATTAATGTATTTAATGACATTTACTTTTAACATTTTCTTAAAATAATTACTACATATTAACAACTTTGATAGATAAATAGTTTTACAGAGATGATTAGAAATACTTTTTAGGTTAAATTACTATACTGTTTAGATTTCTGCTTTGTATTTCATATAGTTTTGGTTTATGTTTTTCTATTTCTTTAAAAAAAAACAGATAATGCATATTTTCAATGTCTAAATCTAGTCCCTTAAATAGATCTTAAAATCAATCACGTGAAGTTTATTTCTATTAAAATTATTTTTTTTTAATACAACAATTTAAAGTATGAGATTTGAATCATAGATCTCGTGATTATTAGTCAGTTAAACTAAATTCTTACTAGGTATTGAAATTGATTAAACAATAACAATAGAAGCTTGAATGTGAAAGCATTCCCGATCTCTATCGTGGAAAAAATAAACCTACCGTCAAAAATATTTTAAAATATTTGTTAACTAAAATAGAATCAATAAAAGTTCCCACAAAACCAAAAGATTCCAAACAAATAAAGAAATATAATAGAAAGTAAAATGAAGAGAGTTGAATTAAATAGATAACACACATTATATATAT
>JBBPDJ010000023.1:18146424-18157102 GCA_037974625.1 Cucumis cinereus
TATATATATAAATAAAATAAAGAAGATAACACTAACGTCCTATATTTCCCTAGCCACAATAATATTTTGAATTATTATTTTAAAAAGTAAATAATATTTATTAAAAACAAGGAAAATAAAAAAACTAAAATAATAAAAAAAAAGATCCAATAGGAAAATGCCATGTAACTCATACACCTGAAATTCGAAGTAACATCCTCATCGGATTTATTGGCATTTTCCTATCAATAATTTCTAATGCATTTTCCAATAATAAGTACGGTTCCATTTCTTCCAACCTTGTAATTATGATAATTTTAAAATATCTACATTAAAAAAAAATTGGTAAAAAATAGCAAAATCCACAAAATATTTAGGATCTATTTAGTTCGTCATCTGAAAATTATTTTGAAAAATAAAAATAAATTTTTATTTTTTACCGTATTTGAAAACACATTGTGTTCCAATTTAAAATTTTGAAATTTGAATTTAAAATGCAAAATTTATGTGTTGGTTGTGAATTTGAAAATGCAATAGTGCATCTCATAATCACTGACGGATTTAGTATAGGCCCATGGACTTATGCTCTTTATATAATATATGTACAAAAACTAAAATAATACCAATATCAAAAGATAGCTTAGTGGTAAAATTGTCTTTCAGCCCTCTTTAGACCTAAGTTTAAGCCCCATATATTTTTTTCAGATTATTTTTAGCCTCTGTCAACAAAATTCTCGATCCACCACTTCTCATGATCCCAATTTATGATAACAAAATCTACAAACAAAAAAAAAAACAGCAATTTATTGTTTTAAAAAATAAGTCATTTCAAGTGTTGTTTTTAGAAATCATTTGTAAAATCTATGTATACCAAATATATTTTAATTATTTTTTTTATTTTTTGTTTTTCAAAACATTAAAAAAAAATGACGGACCAAACGGGACACACTAAACCAAGTGTAATGATTTTTTTGTCTTGTAGTAACTTTTTTTTATGAAGGATAAATAGTTTGTTTTTATTATTATTATTTTTAAAAAACCAGTTAGAAAATATATTTGATTTTTTTTTTTGACTTCTCGAAAGGTTGAAGATAATTATTGTTTAAAATTTGCAAATTATTCTTTCACATGGAAATATTAAATAGAAGGTACCACTACGAGGAAAACTAAACCGTTTCAAACGTATATCATAAAATTGTAATTCAAGGATAAGTAAAGTTAAGTTATGTTTGGTTCGTGAGTTAATTTTTTTTTCTAGAAGATGAATTTAGATGGAAAAGAACACAAGTATTTTTTTACTATATTCGAAAACATGTTTGATTTTCAATTTAATTTTAAAATGGAAGCGAAAACTACTGAATAGTAAATAAAAAACTAATTTAATATATATTTTTTTATTATTACAAAAAAAAAAGGGTAACGCTTGCTCAAGTTTAAGAGTTAAAATTGATTTATTCTCTAAATATATACTTGAGATATTTATATAAATAAATAATTTAAAAATTCATATACTCTCATCTTTTAATGCATAAGAAATTAAGTCTCTTTTGATGTTACCGTAGCTTTTAAAATAATTGCTCTACGCTCTACTTTTCGAAAAGTCATATGTGTAAGAAAGTATATAGAGTTTAGTAAATTTTATTTTTAAATTAGAAAACTTGCTACAATGTTAGATAAATTAATACTAAATTGATATAATTAAATTTACGAACAAAAGTGGACTTATTGTTTTAATTATTTTCACATTATAATTAAATCATAATTTATTATAACATATATTTTAAACTTTTTTTTATGATTTAAGTTTAAATTGAATTTGAATTATTTGTTAAAAGTTTTTAAAAAATAATTGTTATAAAAGATAAATCAAACTAAAATTTTAAATATATGTAAAAAATATATATTAATATGAAAACGAATATTATTATAATTTATCTATTTAAATGGTTGAGTTAAGAAATTACGAGACTAAAAAAAAGCTCAATCTAAAAGCTACCACTACGAGCTTTCACACTCTAGTTATAATTTTAAAAAGTGATTAAGTTAGATTATTTAATCATTTGATTTACCAAACAACAAAAGCGATTAAGATTTTTTTAATTTTTTGTTTTTTTTTACAATTTTAAATACAATAACAAACTAAAACCATAATGAGTTGGTCTAGCAGTAATAATTAGACTTAATTTCCTACGAGTGTCCACGTAAACGGACCCAAACGAAACCTTAGACTTATTAATTAAATTATTGGATTTATTGAATATAAGTAATGAAAATAACCTTGAATAAAAAGCTTATTTAGAAATTTGGAAGTACTTCAAAAATGGCCATACAATTCCAAACTCAAATCACATGTCTTCATCTTATCAAATTAGAATATTGCCACAAACCTTTATTCTCAATGTGATTGAAAATAACTTGAGAGTAATTTATGTGTGGTTTGTTGGTTTTTTTTTGGGTTAAAATAATATTTTAAATTACGTTTGTTCGATTTTAGTATTTGTATTTTCAAATGTCCAATTTTAGTCTATATATTTTTAAGAAAACCTTATCTCAATTTAGCGTCCGAAACAGCTAAGTCTATGCCACTTGCTTGCTTAATGTTGATCTTTAAAAAAAATGTTTTAGTTATTTATTAGTATTTTCGCTCTAAATTTTGAAATTGTGTTCAAATATTAAATTTCATTATATGAAGAATTATTATCACTATTTGATCAATTTTGATTTTAAAAATTAACTTTAATAGATTATATTTAAGATTTACTAAAAGTACGATTGCTACAATTTGACTATTGAAAGAAATTACGAGTATGTTTGGGAGTGATAATTGAGATAGTAATTTTAGAAAAATAGATTTTAAGTACAATTGATTTTGTAAATTTGATTTTTAAATGATTTGGTACAAAAATTTTTAAAGTGATTTTCATATATTTATAATTGATTTTTAATATTTGGTTCTAAAAGTTAATTTAGAGTTATCCAATTAGTTACTGTATTTTATATTTGAGAAATAATTATTTAACTAAATAATTATGATAAATATATATATTTTTATTATTTTTTAGTTAAATTATATATAGGTTTAATGACACACTGTCATTTTTGTTTCAATACCTAAAAAAAAAAAAAAATCACAGTTAGACTAACCAATAATATTTTACCCGAGAAACTAATTTAGATAACAATTTTGGAGTGATTTTCCGTCAATCGCTAACAAAAATCATCTATCACATAATTCCTCCAAATCCAATTTAAAATAATTTTATATTTTTATAAAATCAATTTTAGTTCATGTCAAACATCATTACTTGAAGTAAAATGATTTTGACTATCTCATAATCACTCTCAAACACATTCTGATTATAACATTAAACAAACTTCAAAGAGACAAAAAATGACATTTAAACTTTCCTTTTTTTTTTTTTTTGACAAAAATGAAAGAAAAAGAGGTAAAGAGAATCAAGATGAAAAGTTGAAAATTGAGTGTAGGACCTACAAAACAATGATCAACATTACTTTATTAGATTCACTATTCGGTAACTTATTTGTTTTTTTTTGTTTTTGTTTTTTAAAGTTAATTTTTAAAAAACAAGTATGTTTGATAATTAATTAATTAATTTATTTTTAAACAATAAATTTGTTTTTTAGATTAGGAAGGAAAATTGAAAATGAAAAAAAGAACCTTTAAAAAATAAATTTTATTTTTCAAAAATAGAAAACAAAATCAATTATCAAACATATATGAATTTTACTTTTAACTAACAAAATTTAAAAATATAAAAAATAAAAACAAAAATTTGAAATGGTTATCAAACATGTCTAAACAATTAAATATGTCCCTCTCGACACTTAACCAAAAGTATGATTATTATTGTCATTATTATTATTTTGAGGTAAAATTGTAAACCATTGGAGAGGGTAGAAAATGATTAATTTGACATATCACCTTCCAATAATTGTGAAGTAAGACATTTGTTTGAAGGTGATATTCAAACTTTTAAATCAAGATTACTTAATGGTGAATCTTTTATTTGGTCACATGAATCGATTGCAAAATAATGTCGTACATTGGTAGGTAGGTGTTAACTGAATTGTGGTGAATCTTGAGGTTGAAAGATCAAATAATTTAGTGATAGGTACTAGGATACTAGTTCGATTGTTACTATCTTTGTCGGTCTAGCCTAGTCGCACAAAAAAATATCATTTAAAACTAAAAGAATTTGTCATGTTTTAGCTACAAGCAAGTATTACTTCTTTAGCTGATTGTTAGAGCTTGTTTGGCCTTCCTCTTGTCCCGAGTTAGTTTACGGTTGTTCATCACATTAATCATTGCAAAAGAATATTGTCAAAGACGTGGCTCGATGACTGTTGAAGAAATAATCCACTTCTCGACGGTAATTAATAGTTAGTTGCTAACTTAGTGGCATTTTATTTTTTACCATGAAAATATCATTTTAAAAAATGAATTTGCAAGGCGACATCATGTGAATAACCACATAGCTAGTAAGCTACAAGCAAATTTCCTCCCCTTGTCCCAAGTTAGCTTTCTGTGCTCGTGTTTTAATAAATTAATAATTTAATACAAAAATTTTCTTTTCCTTTCAAGTTAAGCAATAGCTCTTATCAAACTCTAACAAAATCGCCAACAAAAATTCAACTCAACTCAACTAGAGTTCAAATCACATTCAATTTAACTTAAGTAACAGTAGATTTTGATTTATGAACCTGAAAGAAAGTTGAAATCTTCCCTCTCTTTCAAGTGCTGAACAAAGAATTTCAAGGCAAAATAAATTTCATTCTTTTGAGGGTGATTCTTATCCCCAGTAACAAATACATGAACTTTGCTTTTAATTTCAATCCAACTACAACCTGGAATTCTCTTCAACCCCTTCTCCTTCATTTCCAGTCTTAATATCGACACGCTTTGCCATTTCCCGGCTGCAGAATGCGCATTTGACATCATTACATATGACGAGACATCACCTGGATCCAAGGCAAGGATTCTTTGAGCTGCAAGCTCCCCAAGTTCCACATTTGAGTGAATTTGGCATCCCCCAAGCAATGCTTTCCAAAACCCGATCCCTGGATCGAATGGTAGGTCATGTATAAATTCCTCTGCTCGTTTAAACTGACCCGAACGTGAAAGCAAATCAACCATACAAGCATAATGCTCGGCTTTTAGCAGGTTGGGGTTATCGAGTCTCGCTTGGTTGAAGTACGAATAACCTTCATCAACCAAGCCAGCATGATTACAAGCCCATAACAAGCTAAGAAACGTCACACCATTCGGTTTGCAGCCTGTAAAAATCATCCTTTGATAGAAATCTATGGCTTCCTTTCCCCTACCATTTTGAGCAAACCCGCAAAGAACAGCATTCCATGAAACTATGTTTCTTTCATCAAGTAATTTATTGAAAACCAACAAACTATCTTCAATACTTCCACATTTTGCATAAAAACTAATAAGCGAATTACTAACAAACACGTCGAGCTTGCCGAAGAACTTGACAGCACAAGCATGAAAACTCCTCCCTATCCCAATAGATGCAATATTAGCAGCAGCACATATAGCACAAGGAAAAGTAAATTGAGTGGGCAAAATCCCTTCTCTAAGCATATCAATGAACAAATGCACAGCATCCTCATTGTGTCCCTTCTGACTAAACCCACAAATCATCGAATTCCACGACACAACGTTTCGCTCCGGCATTTCATCAAACAGCCGAAGAGCATCATGAATCCTCTCCATTTTCAGATACCCAGAAATTAAACTAGTGTAAGAAACCACATTAGGCATCTTGATATCATCAAAAGCTCTTTGAGCTTCCTCAATGACACCCAACTTAACATACAAATCCAAAAGCGCACTACCAACAAACACATTAGAATGAAGGCCAGATTTTATGGCACAAACATGAAGTTGCTTACCAATACGAGTGTCTACAAGTGCAGTTGCCGAGTGAATCACAGTTCCAAAAGTGAACTCGGTGGGCCTTAAATTTAACTCTAACATTGCAGAAAAGAGAAATAATGCCTCTTCGTGTTGGTGATGCCTTGCGCAGCGCCCAATTGCGGCGGTTGCTGAAACCACGTTTAAGTGAGGCATTTTGTCGAACAGTTGGCGGGCATCCAATTCACCGCCGGAAAATGGAGTTGTTCTGGCTTGAAGAGGTGGAGTACCGACGGCGGCATTGCCATCGGGTTTGAGTTTGATCAATTGCGTACAAGATGAAGTGAAAGGGTTTCTCCATATTGTTATGGGTTTCATATGGTGAAAGCGTTTAGGTTGGGTTGTGAACTTGAACTTGAAGATTGGAGATCGGACGGAGGAGGTTGAATAACTTATTATTTGGCGGCAAGCAAAACAGAGCTAAGTCAATCAATGGATAGACCTAATTCCCATCATCAGCTCAAGAATTCAGAAGTTCGATCAATGGCTACTGTACTCCATTAGTGCGATCCTTTGGCAAAAGTCACAACATTCAAATGGAAGAAGGTTTTCTTATTTATTTGTTTGTTTTTTTTTAAATATATATTATTTCATCCAACATTACTTTGAAAAATCACACATAACATCTTGTTGACATATTACTTGATTAGATCTTGGAAGAAAATTAATTTGATTGATTCAACTCCCAATTGATTGTTGATTTATCTTGCAGTGTTTTGAATATAAATTTGCTTTTCATCTTTGTTCTCAAAACTGTAGTTTAAAGACGTGTTTGTTTTTAAAAGTGTAGTTTCATAAACTAGTTTTTAGATCTTCGGGAGAACAAAAGTTGATATTTGTAGATCTAGATTTCAAATCTTTAAGAGAGTTACAATTTTTTCGATCAAGGTCCCGACTCCCAACTTAAATCACCGTTGAATTTGTGTGATAGTTTATAACTGACCAAAATTTGTTACATAAATATAATAAGAAGGGATAGTTACAAATACAACAATCAAAATCAAAATATTAGAATATATAGTAACATTTTAAAAAATTTGCAAACATAACAATATTTATCAACAATAAACTATGTCGCAAGTAGTCTATTATAGACTTTTATATATTTATAATTTTAAAAGATATTACTTAATTATTATCCATAATTGCGTGTTACCCACCCAAAACAAGTGTTGGGAATATACGGGCCTGGCCATTTTACGGCCCAAGTTAATTCTCACTAACGACGACTTCTATCTCCGTCGAACCTACTCATCAGCCCAACACTTCCGGCTTCTCTGTTGCTGTCATTCACACCGAAGCGGGAAGTTCATACTCGGACACCACAGCGCCGCCATGGCCATAGCCGCCACCATTTCTCTTCCACTTACCTCTCCATCATCACGCACTCTCGCTTCAATTCCTTCTCTCCGATTGTCTTTTACTTCTACACTTCAACTGGATTCCCTTCCGAAGTACTCCGCTCGGAGAAGAAGCCCTAGGCTGTCCATCTCCGCGTCTTCTGCTGGCCTTGAAGTTACCGAGAAAGCGCCGTCGTTGTCTTTTCTTGACCGAAGAGAGAGTGGTCTTCTTCACTTTGTTAAGTACCACGGTCTCGGCAATGACTTCATCTTGGTAATGATTCTTTGAGTTTACTGTTTTTATATGTTTTTTGTTTTGTCGTTGGCTGTAAATTCGTGTTCGTATTTGAAACTTATCTGTTGGAGCTTTGCATTTGAAATGGTAGAATTCTGAAATCGGTACTTGGTACCTTAACTTTCCGCCGTTGACTCCGGTGATGTTAATCATGGAAAACTATATGGATTTAATCAGAAACTAATTGGAAAGGTTTCTCGGTCAGTTTTCTCTCCGTGCAGGGAAATAGTTTATTTCATTCTCAGATAATCAGTCCACCGTTTGTTTCTTAGTCTGGTATTGATTGCAATTGAGCTTGAATAGGTTGATAATAGGGACTCATCAGAGCCTAGGATCACCCCGGAGCAAGCTGCGATGTTATGTGATCGAAACTTTGGGATCGGTGCTGACGGAGTTATCTTTGCTATGCCAGGCGTCAATGGTACTGATTATACTATGAGGATATTCAATTCCGACGGTAGTGAACCGGAGGTAATTAGTTGTTCATTTAATAGACAATTGTCTGTGGCTGTTATTGTATGTCTATCAATTACGTATGAGTCTGAATTTCTCTTGCGCTTGTATGTTATAGATGTGTGGTAATGGAGTGCGATGCTTTGCCAGATTTATTGCGGAGCTTGAGAATTTGCAGGGAAGGCATAGGTATGTCTTCTTTCTTCTTTACTATTGTTTTATCTTTTGAGGCCATTTGTTCACACTTTCTTGTGCACTACAACGTATTATGGCCAAGCTAATTAAAATATGATACAGATATTTTATTCATTAGAATTTCTGAGCGCAGTGTTATTGTTCATACACTCGCAGTTTCACTGTTCATACTGGCGCTGGTCTGATTATTCCAGAACTTCAGGATGATGGACAGGTATATTTCGATAGATTTTCTAAGGGATATTGGGTGGAGGTTTGGGAGGTTGTTAGGCTAATGCTTCTCTATGGGCAACCTTTCATTGGTCTTTTTCTAATTATCAGCTTTGTTTAGACCCTTTGGATTGAAGGCTCTTCTTGTATTAGCTTGGAGATTTCTTTTGTGGACTTGTTTTTTGTATTCTCTCGTAGGTTCTTTCATCTTTCTCCATCAAAGCATGGTTTCTTACGTATTTTTTGCAATCAGTGCTTTTCTGTGCCCATCTTAACGTACATGCAATTTCAGGTAAAAGTAGACATGGGTGAACCAATTCTCAAAGCAACAGATGTGCCTACCCGATTGACACCAACGAAAGACCAATCTGTTGTTAAATCAGCCATAGAAGTAGATGGAGTTGCATGGAGCGTGACCTGTGTCAGTATGGGAAACCCCCATTGTGTAACTTTTGGCAACAAAATTGAGCAGGTGTTTATATTGCAACATCCCATTCACTCTTCTAAATCTTCTTAAAGTTCCTTTTGTGGATTACTATGGCTTGCCCTTTTGCTTTCTTCTCTCTTACTTAAAAATAATCACTTAGCAAGTTGTATATACGATGTGCTTGATTTTGTAGATTAGAGGCAATAAGTTACACTTTAATATTAAGTAAAAGAATTTCTGAGTACTTCACAGGCTCCATAAATACATACATTGTATTTATCATAGTTTTGTTGATTGATTGAGATGTGGTCGACGTTGTAATATTAGCTATAGCTTATAAGAGCATTTATGAACCAATTGAGTTCAAAAAAATTAATATAGTACATCTAAACTCTGCACTGCAACTTCATAGAGCCTTGAGTTACATTTGACTGCCTATATTCATTCGGCTGGCGTACTATTTTACTATTCATTTTCTATTTGTGCTGATTTTAGCATGGTCATGAACAGAATCTGCAGGTCGATGACATAAATTTAGCTGCAATTGGTCCAAAATTTGAACACCATGAGATGTTTCCAGCACGAACGAATACAGGTTAAATTTTTAGCAAGTTTAGAAATTCAGCCTTTTCTGGTCGAGATGAATATCTTTGAGCAAATGTGATTTTCTTCCAATTATTTAAAGGGTCTTCTCTTCCCTTTCTACGAATGTAATCTTTTTCTTTTATATTCACTAAGATTCTCTTCTTACCCTCGTACAGAATTTGTGCAAGTCTTATCCAATTCACACCTTAAAATGCGTGTGTGGGAGCGTGGTGCAGGTTTGAATTTTAAATCAAATAAATTTAAGTTATAAGCATATAAATATAGAACCACTTCATAACAAACCTGTGTACTTCCCAATGACACTACAGGCGCAACACTTGCATGTGGAACTGGAGCTTGTGCGGTTGTTGTTGCAGCCGTTCTTGAAGGTCGTGCTGGACGGGTAAGAGGACTATGTGCATCTTTTAACCACTACAGCAATAATATGATTTATTTCATCAGCATAATCAGACAGTTTGGTTATACAAACAGAGAAAAAAATGCGAAAAACATTCAATTTTCAATCCTTTCTTTGCCTTAAATCTCCTAACATCGGATTCAAATATCTCGAGACAGAATTGCACCGTTGATCTGCCTGGAGGACCATTACAGATAGAGTGGAGTGAGCAAGACAACCACGTATACATGACGGGACCAGCTGAAGTAGTGTTCTATGGATCGGTTCCCCTACAATAAAAGCACCCTAAAGAATCAGGACAAAAAGGAACTGTCAAATTTTGGCCTCTCAGCCCGTAGGTGGTACTGGTAATTTATGAAAATGTATCTTCTGTTTGTACTTTCGTTATTCTGTAATGCACAATATCTGTTCTGTGTGAATTATAGTTGTCTTCTGTCTCTTGGGAATAAAATTAACTTCTTTGTCATTGCATTTGTACTCATTCATAATTTCGAACGGGTAGGCATGTTTTTTTATTGATTTCTTTTGTTGAATATTGGTTAGTGTTGAGTTTCCAACTAACACCAGAACTTTATCCAATTTTATTACTCCTTCATTCGAACCATGCTTAGATAGACAGGGTGGTCATCTACCTAGGATGCATTTTGACTTTCATTGACAACCAATTGTTGTAGGGTCAGGTAGATTGTCCAATTCTCAGACTAATGTATGTAGAAAAAAAATTCCTACGACATAATTGCCTTACTTTTTAGAGCCGATAGATTGGGGGGGGGGGGGGGGGGGGGGGGTGGTTTTTTCCGGTTTCTGCTTTAGTTTTGTTTTTCTTTTT
>JBBPDJ010000023.1:18157202-18190391 GCA_037974625.1 Cucumis cinereus
GGGGGGTGAATTATTTCCCCACCCTCAAATTAGTGCATATAATTGTTTATTTTTTAAAAATTATTTTCCCAAAGTTTATATTATTTATTCACATGTCTTATAACTAGCTTATATTAACATCATACACAACAAATCTCTCTCCAAAATAAAAATTTATATTTTCAAGTAAATTCTTTTTAATTTATATAAAAAACTACTCTAAATTGTAAAAAATAAAAAAATCTGTGAATTATAAAGTCATTTTTGAAGCAAATTATAAAATTGAGGGGCATTTTTTTAATATACTTTAGCCTAACTAATATATCAAATAAAAATCAAGAACATTTCAATAAAATAAAATAAATAAAATGAAACCAAGATTAAAATAGTTTTTTTTTTTTTTAAAAAATAGTAATGAAAAAAGAAACCCTAAATCTCACAAATTCAATCCTAGATCTCTCTCTGCGTTTGCGACCCTCTCCCGATTCGCTTTCCAACCGCCATCTTTAATCCCTCTCCGATCTCTGTCGCCGACGCCGGTACCTTTCACGAGCTTAATCCCCATCCTACAGGCCGGCACCAGCTCTCTCTCAACAAGGCGGCATCTTTCTGTCTCTACCACCGATCCCGCCGGCGGTAACTCTCCCTCGATATTACCTTTTTTTCTTAATCATATGTTCTTGTATTGCTGTAAATCATATCAAAACGTCCATCGGACCTTCTGCTCGGGAATCAATTATGCTGCTCTGTTGTATCTCTTTGAAAGTTAATTTAATAACCTTTTCCTGCTTAACCTCTCATGGAGATGATCAATTTCGTGATTCAATGCATCATCTCATGTATTTTGTCATTTTTTTCTGCAGTATTTTCATTCATTACGATGGCTGATGCTCATGAAACTGACAAGAACATTGAAATATGGAAAATTAAGAAGTTGATTAAAGCACTTGAAGCTGCAAGAGGTAATGGGACTAGCATGATCTCTCTCATCATGCCTCCACGTGATCAAATTTCTCGTGTTACTAAGATGCTTGGTGATGAATTTGGAACTGCTTCGAACATTAAGAGCAGGGTGAATCGCCAATCTGTTTTGGGTGCTATCACATCTGCTCAGCAGAGACTCAAGCTGTATAACAAGGTTCCTCCAAATGGGCTTGTGTTGTATACTGGGACAATCGTGACTGAAGATGGAAAAGAAAAGAAAGTCACAATTGATTTTGAGCCTTTTAGGCCTATAAATGCATCTCTTTATCTCTGTGACAACAAATTCCATACGGAAGCCCTGAATGAATTGTTAGAATCTGATGACAAGTTTGGCTTCATTGTCATGGATGGTAATGGGACACTCTTTGGCACATTGAGTGGTAACACACGTGAAGTCCTTCACAAATTTAGTGTTGACCTTCCGAAGAAACATGGAAGAGGAGGTCAGTCAGCACTTAGGTTTGCTCGTCTTCGGATGGAGAAGCGGCACAACTATGTTAGGAAAACAGCTGAGCTTGCAACCCAGTTCTTTATTAATCCTGCCACTAGTCAACCTAATGTTGCAGGATTGATACTGGCTGGATCAGCTGACTTCAAGACAGAGCTCAGTCAATCCGACATGTTTGATCCTCGTCTTCAGGCCAAAATACTTAATGTTGTCGATGTCTCTTATGGAGGGGAAAATGGATTCAATCAAGCTATTGAATTGTCATCCGAAATCTTATCTAATGTGAAATTTATACAGGAGAAGCGCTTGATTGGAAAATACTTTGAAGAGATTAGCCAGGACACAGGGAAATATGTTTTTGGTGTTGACGACACACTGAAAGCTCTGGAGATGGGTGCTGTTGAAATACTCATTGTTTGGGAAAATTTAGATATCAATAGGTATGTATTAAAGAATGCTTCCACTGGTGAGATTGTTATAAAGCACTTGAACAAGGAACAGGAAGCCAATCAGAGCAACTTCCGTGACTCTGCCACCTCTGCTGAGTTGGAGGTTCAAGAAAAGATGGCGTTGCTGGAATGGTTTGCAAACGAGTACAAGAAGTTTGGTTGCACATTGGAGTTCGTTACCAACAAATCACAGGAAGGATCACAGTTCTGCAGAGGTTTTGGTGGTATTGGAGGAATTCTTCGTTACCAGCTTGACATAAGATCATTTGATGAACTATCTGATGGGGAAGAGTATGACGATTCTGAATAGCAATCAATCAATCACTCCCCGCGGCTGGTGCAGATGGGGGATCAAGTCAAGCGCTGGCACCAGCGCCCAGGGTTCTCGGAGGTTAGTCTTGGTTTGAACTGTAAAATTTGTGAAGGTTTTTTATAAGGTTTATTCAGTTCCTATTTCTAGACGGTTGTTCTTGTTGGTGGATTCTTAATTTATACTTGGATGTCTCACATGCTTCAATCAATGTTCTCTACCTGTAGGGTTATGTCCTTTTGGTCTGGATTTGGCTGTCTTATCTAATTGATCCTTAAGGATGCGTGCTCCAATCTTTTGCCACAGTGCTCTCCCCTTGTTCTCGTGGAATGGTTGCTGTCTACAGCAGATACTCACTCAGTTACAAAAATGTTTGAAGTATTGCAATTATGTTCAATGCCCGCTCGTATGCTCTGAACTTTTTGAGTTTGTGTCATTTCAACTATTTTTCGTTGCTGATAAACCATGTCAGTTGGATCTGAATTCGTATGGATTTTACAGTATTTGAAGGTTATTTTTGTTAGGATTGGTTTTTGGGTCTCTGGGAATAATGTTCTTCCAATTGAATTGAAAATGGCAATAGGAACTAGGCTACAAAATTGTTTCTAAAATAACTTTCTTAAAGTTGCATCTAAACAATATAAATAAATAATTGGATTTGTTTCTATAATGTGCTTTTAGGGAAGATTTATATTTAACCAAATTTCTTTTAGAAGTGCTTAATCAAGAAGCTAAATGTGACAGTTTAAATCAGGATAGAGCCAAATTTCATTTAGGAGATTTTTAGATTCAATTTTAGTAAACACCATAATATTAACCCCTTATAAATTTTGGTGGAAAAACAGATGCAATTTTATTGTAAACATGTTTGTTATGCCAAAAGATGTATTTGTATTTCACTTTTTCATACATGTTTTCTGTAACAAATTCGGAAAATTAGATTCATGTCGAGAACTAAGACGTTGTTAGCTCAAATTCCTCCATTTGTACTCAAGAAATAAAAGAAATTATTTAACTTAAATTTGTATACTTAATTAGTTATATGTTCACCTCAAGTTCGTCAGAATAATATTCTTTCATTCGATCAATACCGGTCTTTTTTGATCAAGATAAGTAAATTCTACCAAAGGAATCATGTAACAAAAACGGGTCACGGTCATCGTTCCATAACATTACAACCTTCTATAACAACCAATCCCAAAAACCTAAATGTTATAAAATCAGATAAAGATATATGGAAAATTTGAGACCAAAAAGTGTTTGTTACACTTGGTGTAGTACATAGAAAGGATTGAGGGAGATTGGGAAGTTATTTAGAAAAATTTCAACAAAATCTAAAATAACTTTATAATAAGTTTTTTTGGCATTTAATTCCAATAATCTCATTAATTATTTTTGCTCAATATTCTTTAGATCAATACAATTATTATTTGGTTCAATTGTTAAACTCTCCATCTTATTGTCTTCTGTTATTTCTATTGTTTGTTTTGTGGGCAATTTCAAGTCTTCACTTGAGGAATAACTCCCATCTTTGTTTTTGCCCCAAACAACAAGGTATAGTCCCACAATTATCACACCAGCTCCAAGTATCCTGCATTGTTTAATATTAACATAACGCGTTATAAAACACGATATTTAGATTGAAATAAATAACACTAATCACTACTTTATGTTAAATTTTATCTTTTGATTTTAATCTAATTACTAAAAATTTTAACGTAAGAGTAAAATGATTGAAATTACCTTCCCAAGTAAAGACGTTCGCCTAAGATAAAGGAACTCATAACGGCTACAATCACCATACTCAATGGGCTAAAAGCGGTGACAAACACAGGTCCTTTGTCTTTCATCACTAGTCCTTGAATGTAATAAGCAAGTCCGGAACAAAATATCCCCTGCCATAGTTTTCATAATTGTATTAGTTACATATCTTATATTCCTTTTCATATTTTAATATCCTTGCCACTGTTATACTAAAAAAATATTAATTTTAGTTTTTGTCACCGCTCATATATATTCTCCAATATCCATATAGTGTTTTTCTTTTTAATAATATAATATATTGAGTTATTTTGTTAATATAAATTAAATTACAGAAATAAATATTGGTATGAGAGATTCTTTTCCTTTAATTTTGCTTTTTGTATAATTTTAATGATTTTTTTAATGGAAAAAAGCGCACACACACACACACCATAACACTATAATTGGTGCATATTATTATTTATTTATAAAAAATTATTTTTCAAAACTTTAAATTATTTATCACACATCACATATCTTATAACTATCTTAACATCATCTCATATAAACTAATTATCTCTTCAAAATAAAATTTTACAATAATTTTTTTTAAGTAATATTTTTTTTTTACTTTTAATCTTGAGATTAGTTTAAAAAAACATTCAATAGGACAACTTTTCTTTACGAAAACACTACTTAATTTATCATTAAGAAATAAAACATAGAGATTTAATTTTGTTAGAGTTTCCATCATCATTATTAAAGCCACATATATTAATTAAAATATAGCAAAAAAAAATAAACTATTTATAAAATATAACAAAATTTATCAAATCTATCTAATTTATTTATTTTATTTTTTTTACTACATTTTGTAAATAGTTAAAAAAAAATTTCTATCCATAAGAATTTTTCCTAACTTGATATATAAACTTAGAAATTAAGTAATTAATTTAAATAACATAAAATAAATAAAAAAGAAATTAAAATTGATTTTCATTTTTTTTAAAAAAAAGTAATGAAATTCTTACACTATAAACGGCGGCGAGTAATTTAGTTCCCCAAGTAATGGACCAAACGGCGGGGTTTCCTCTTTCCATCACCAAAGCCACCACAGTTCCCTCCGCCGTTCCCAACAGGCAAATCCATGCCGTAAGAGAAAGCTCAGCAGGGTAAGCTTTCAATGTTATTGCCTGTAAAATCCCAAATGATTTATCAATAATTCCTTTCTACTCTCAAATGTGGTGGGGAAAAGTTGGATTCTATTGTTGTTGTTGGTTCTTTTTGTCAATTGTCACATGGTATTAAATAGAGTGATTGGAATAAAATCTTGTGCTGAAGGGAATCCATCAACAAAAGGGGTTTTGTTATTTGTCAAAAGGGAATATGGATTTAGGAATCTTGTGAGAAGGACAAAGGGTACCTGAAGAATCATGAAACAGGCCCAACTGAAGCAACCAATTGTGATCATAATCGAACCTTTGATTGTATGTTGAAGGCTGATTTCACCTCTTTGTTGTGGGTTGTTTGCTCTTTCTTTAACCCAAAATAGCTCTAAAATTGGACCTTTCATTAGTGTCATTATCATAGCTCCTCCAACTGTTGCTACGGTTCCCACTATCTTAGCTTGGCTTCTGATGCTTTTGATTCTTACTTTCTCAAGCCTGAAAAATTTTGTGTTAATTTACAGGAATTTCTCTGAGAAAGAGAGAAAGATGTTTGAATTTTGCTTATTTGACTACCTGAGGATCCAAGCCATTACAAAGGTAATGGCGGGAAGAATATTGCACATGGCAGCTGCAAAAGTTGCTGTTGTGTACTTCATTCCCAAGAAATATAAGTTTTGATCAATCACAGGCCTGCCAAAAAGGGAAGATATAAAATGTTATGTTGTTGGAGAGTCGATCATTTTGTCAAAAGTTTTTGGGAGGCAGGGTAGTACTCTAGCAAGCTGAGGACCATTAACTTGGCAAAGACTGGAATTGTCATCTTTGGTCTGACCTTCCTGCGAAAAGAAAAACCACCTTAGTCTTTTGGTGCATCATTTAAGGGGTCACTTCATGCATGCATGTAAACTGTTTGATTAAATTGCCAATGAAGGAAATCTGAGTGGAAAATAGAGAAATACTTGTCAAAAATCAGTGCAAAAGGAGCTATAACAATTGTGGCAACTGCATGGCGATAAACAACAAGAACATAGTTGCTCATTCCTTGGTTCAGAGCTGCTTTAGATAGAATGTCCATTCCTGCAAGACCAAACTGCAAGAACACTACAGCAAAAAAAGGCTTGGCTGAGACACACCATTGGCTAACTTGGGGATTCATCCTGCTAATAGGATGCTGAAGCTGAAGCTGAGAGAGAACAGGTGTGTTGGTACAATTTCTTTAATGCCTCACATTGGTTCTGCTTTTATAGGAAGTAAAATGCATAAAGCATATCACACATATCTTCTTTCTGAAAACTTTCAAGCTCATGGGAATCTATTAGGTATAAAAACATGATTAGAATCGTAAACCCACTTCATAAATACATGTTTAAGGAGGAAAAATAATGTGATTAAGAAACTAATGTTTAATGTGATAGTGCTTTCAATTATTCAATTATCTCTCTGTCACTAAGTGATCATTGATCTCATGCCCAATCACCCTTCTTGCCATTGTGCCAATGGTCTGGGCCCCAGAGTGGCTAAAGTTCCCCACTTGCTAAAATATTAATACATGCACCATTTCAAATCAAATATTCCTAAAGAATTTCATTTATATATATTGGTAAGAAACCAAGCTTTCATACCAAAACAATTTTTATTTGATTATTTGATTATTACACAAAATGAATTTTATTTAGTGCACTATGTATATGTGTGCACGCATATATACACCAAAAATTCTTTCCCACAAGCCTTTTTTTTTTCAACAACCAAGTGGAATAATAACGAAATGAACTTTGCTTTTTAATACCTATAGTATTTTAATTTTATTCAATTTTGAGAATGATTGTGTTTGCAACATATCACTGATCAAAACCAATTTACACAACCAAATCTTGGTGCAGATTACTCTTTCAAGAAATTTCTTTTTCATGTCCTTCACACGTGTGACTAAGTTGTGAGTTTTTTCTTAACCCAAGGTTGCCAAAAGAATAAAAACTTTAATCAGAATTCCTATTTAGAGAACACACATAATTTTTCTCTTTTTACTTGATCCATGCTATATGTATATCTTTTGATGATCAAGTTATTGGGGTCCCAGTCCATGCATTATGTTCATGGCCAGCCCCACCCAAATCTACTTGAGGTTTTGCTCATCGTAAGAGCAGCTCTTAGAGATCACATCACAAGGACTAAATTATTAATGTTCAGTTTGATAATGATTTCTTTTTCCGTTTTTTGTTTTTTGAAGGTTTGTTTCCTATCAATTTTTTTACTTTTTTTTTTGCACATTTCTCAATAAAGTATTTGAATTCTTAGTCAAGTTTCGAAAATATTGATAAAGAATGGATTAAAAAAAAAAGAAAAAAGAAACTTATGGGTGGAAATCATATTTATAAACTTACTTTCCAATAACCAAATGGTTATCGAATGGGCCCAATCCTTTCACCTAGGGGCTTGAACCCCAAATCTTGGAGAGTTATCCCTAATCATCCCGAAGCTCATACCACTTGGGACACCTCTTGAGGGTCTTGTTCTATATATTTCATTTCTTTAAATTGCTAACTAGATTATCAACCATGGTGAAAATTAGCCTAAACCCTTGATATTTTGTAGTTATGCCAACTAGCTATTCCCAATAGATTTTCCTTATGCATGCATCTATATCTGATTTAACAAGAGATGCAGATATGAATTAAAGATTGAAACCCACATGTACCATTTGGATCAAGAGGAATATCTATGACATATTTCTAACTAGAATTTTCTTTTATCTTACTTTTCTATTTGGATGCTCACTTCCTTGATTATCTTTTTAGGCCTTTTCTTTTCCTACTCCTTCCCAATGCATTACTTGAAAGCATATAAAACGATGAGATTACATTACAAGATAGTGCATGCTAGCATATTCGTTTGCTTCAAAGTTTTCTCTTTCTTAGTGGGATTGAAGTATGGGCTGTTGTATACACTTTTTACGTTATAACCATTTCCTGCATGGCTTTTCGTTTGTAACATCATCTATCTCGTTTTTGCACCACAGTTTTTAAAACTGCAGGATAAGCTTTTGAATATTCAACTTTGTGCAACCACATTTGTGGTATGTTAGGGTGTGATTTTGAAATAGATAAAATCGCTTTTATCATATCTAAAATCACGTTTTAACATGTTTTTTTTTTTTAATTCAATTGTTATGGTATGAAATCACATTTATAACTATGAAATCAAACATTATAGATACATTTGGAAATGATTTTGAACCTGACAAAAATGAGAAAAGTGATTGTTTAACGTTTTTCAAAATCAACTCTGAGCATGCCCTTCATCCCTTTTTGAAAACAGAATTGCTTGATTTGATGACAGCTTCGTTAAGACGGGAGTTTATTAATTATTAGCACTGAGTAGGTTTTTTATATTTTTTTCTGTCTTGATCTTTGTTTGTACACTTCTTTCTGTTGAATTTAGAACTTCGTTACATGTGTTTTTTCATCACAAATTTTGCCCAAAAAAAATGCCGTCTTTAAAAAGCAATAGAAAACGATTCTTGTATGGTTAATAAACAAATATAAAGTGCAGTGTTTTTTCTTGCACTCAAGACAACATCCTTTTGATAAAGGAGTTCTTATGGCAATAAAAGGCTTTTGACCACATCTTTTGAATTACTTTCTGTTTGCTGAGAGTTACATTTGCAATGGTTAAGGAAAAGAAAACCTTTCATTTATGTTCAACTTTTTTCTCTTTTACTTTTTCTCAGTTCTGATTTGGGTATAGGAGAAAATGCCAATTCTTTGGTCAATCCAACCCCCCACCACAATTATTTCACCTTTATTATAGCTTTCTTTGATTCTGCTTTAATAATGCATAAGGCACTAAAACTATTGATCCTTGCAAAGTAATTGGCTTGATATCATATGGTTTAAACTTAAAAGACCCTTGGGATCAACCAATAGGCCTTATTTTTAAAGCAACAAAAATAAAAATCTCTCAATGGATTGAATTGAAAGCTCCTCTCTTGATGGTATTAATTAGAACTTTTTGACTGTTCAAAGATGTTGAGTCTATAAACATAGAAATATCCTCGGATTAGAAACTGTAAAAGCTACATTTGGTCCCCGATGGAGTTATTTAATGTAGTAATCATAAAACCCAAACACACAACCTTCTAACATAAGAAGGATGCAGTAATCATAAAACCCAAACACACAACCTTCTAACATAAGAAGGATGCATACGTATATGAGACAAGGATACATCATGACACAAAACCTAGAACACGAGCACGGCAAGGACTCGTTTATTAAATTGTTTTGTTTTATACAAGAAGCAATTTCAAAACCAATGAGCTCGTGCATTTATATGCTTAAAAAATTAGTTTGGTGTATTTCACTCTCAGTTTATTGTCTGTTTAGTATACTTACCAAGTGTTCGATGCATGTCCAACAAGTATCGAATTGTGTATGTAATTGTTTGATATGTGTCAAATACAAACAAATATACTAGTCAAATTATAGTGTTGATGGTTCTTTGCTGCTATCTATAATGTTATAAATGAAAGTAGATTTTAATGATGGATTAAAACTTCAAATCAATTAGATCGTATCGATAAAACCATCTTGAATCTCTCACATCAGACGAGGAAGAAACTGAAAGTCTTCTTTCAATACGAACTTGGGAAATCTATCTTTGGTGATTTGTTTGATTGTGCCTTTTATTTTTATTTATATATTTATTTTTTTTGCATGAACCACTAGTTATATTACACAGATCCAACATCTTGATTTTTGATTTTTATATTTATCTGTGTAGGAATCCATATCCAATCTGGAACCCATTAGACTCAATACTTTTTAAGATAATGGGGTATTTCATGGACCCATTTATAGGAAATGTAAATATGTTGTCAAAAGTTGGATATGTTTGCTATATGATTTAACCTTTTACTTATGTCAGACAGCATTTTCTCTCTCTCTCTACCCAGAAAGAAACAAACCAACAACAAAATTAAGAGACAACTTTGTGGATAAGTTAATAATGGTGGTTAGGTTAAAATTCTATTCCATTTCAACCTCATGAGTTAACTTAGTTGTTCATGGTATCCACTTATCTAAGATTTAGTATCTTTCGAGTTCTCTTAGCACTGAAATATTGCAGGGTCACCCATGTCGTCCCATGACATCGATCGAGATGTGTACAAGCTAACCTTATCATTTACAATTTTTTTCTTAAAACAATCCATCTCTCTAGATCTCTTTTTACTAGCAATTGAGCCATATGATTCTTTTCATTTCTTTTTGGGTGCAGATTGTTGGTGGAAGATGAGCAATGATATACAGATTCCATTACGTGGGGGAATTGGATAATGGTTTGATTCTTTGGAATTTAGAGTAAGCCTCGTACTTGACACCTTATTCCATAGAATATAATCTTGAGATTATTATTATTATTATTATTATTATTTTATTTTATTTCTTGCCAAACACACACACTTTGGAGGATAAAATCCCTCTCCATTTCTATATTTTAATTCCATTCTAAGTTAGGGAGTTTTTTTTTAAAAAAAATTTATTTTAATAAATTCCACTTTGATATTCATTAGGGAAAAAGGGAAAAGAAAAAAAAAAAAAAAGAATTATTCTTTTTGGCTAATTTCCATGTCTCTTATTTGGTGGTTTCTTTTCTTCACTCCTCAACTTGTCTATGGCATTTCTTAATGAAATTGGATTTTTATTTAATTATTTATTTCTTCATTGCTTTTCTTATCCACTCATCCTTTTTTTTTTTAATATGGTTTTAATTTAAATCCATCTTCCTTTGTTTTCATATCTTAAATTCTTTAAATTACTTTTATTAAAAAACTCTAATTGTGTGTAAAGAGTAAGTTGCATCACTAAATTCTATAATTTATAATCAATCCAATAAGTACTTTAGGTTATATGCTTTATATGAAAGCTATGAGGGTAGTGTTTTAACTTAGATTTTTATTTTTTAATGGAAAAAAAATTCCATTTTCTTTTAGATTTGTACTTATTGATGAGTTAGTTTTAGTTTTAATTTAAAACTTTGGATTTTTATCAATTTGATTTCTAAATTTAAAATCATCATGGTATCTGTGACCTAAAGTGAGATCAATATAGTAAAGAGAGATTTATATAAATTATTTTTGCTTCTGCAGAAAATTATTTAGACTTGTTTATAAATCTTTTAAATTTTGAATAGAGAAAATCTTGTGTACATAGCACCGAAAATGTGCTATTTAGCTCCGGGTAATTCGATGTTATTTCTATGTTTTATGTGTTTATTTGATTATTTTATATGTTACGAATATTAAAGAGGTAGAATGGAGCATTACGAAGAAAATGGAGCTAAAATGGACCAATTCGGAATCCCCAACGAAGTTTTTTGGCAAAAAGACCTAACACTTACAAAACTGCCACTAAAAAGGATGCAGAATCCGCTTTTCTTTGCAACAACACTGTGGGGATACAAATTCAAAGCTTTGGCTTTTAGGTCATATCTTTTAATCTGGTTGGTTGTTTTGGGCAAATGACCAGTCGTTTTCTTCGTTTTTTCGTCATCTATACATCTACAACATTAGTTTTTGGGTTCTCTTTCATCCATTTTCTGTAATCAAACCAAAACATTGTGGGTTTCTATCTCTTCCACCATTATAGGAAGGTAAGATCTTTGTTCTTTCTAGTTTTGAGGATTTTGGAGGAATCCATTGTATTTTTTGGAGTATTTTGATAGTATGATTGATATTTCATTGTCTATGGGTTTTACTCTTGATTTATTGATTCTTACGAATAACATTTTCTTGTTATTGATTGACAACCAATGTTTGATTGTGCAATTACATGCTTTAGATTAATGTATAATAGGTGACATATAGTTGTATGTTAATCTCGAAGAAGCAATAGGTTAGATAGGCTTGTGATTTATGGTTGACAACAAAGAGCATTGTTCCATTGACCTAGAAAAAACAGTATTAATTTTCTAATTAGGTTTTTTCTATTAGAAAATTATCCTAGTGTAATTCCTAAAGCGTGATGCGGTTAGTTAACTTGATTAGGATGCTTCTCTAATTAATTTGGCTAATTTGATATTTAGGATCATTGGTTAGCTTTTCTAATTAATTGGGCTAGACATAGGTAAGAAGTTAAAAATCATACATTGATATTTCGATGATCAATATTACATTGGGTGATTCCATTTCTCTAAGCTAGAACGTTCTATTTGATTGCACTTCTATCTTTATTTTTTTTTTCACTTTATTCACTTGAATCTCAAACCACACCAAATCCTCCTATTTATCACTTTAACTAAATAATTAACTTTAAGAAACTAATCTTCGTGCTTTTCTACGAATCGATTCGATTTTGTCACTTGTACTACTTAGTAATATAAGTAGAATTGATCGGTATGATATAAATTTCATTTGATCAGTCATTTACAGACGACAGTAAAATGCTGCATGCATTGAAAAAATTTATAATGGGCAGTTCAATTCGATTCCACATTCTTTCGATTGTTGTCTAAATTTAAAAATTGGTAAATTAGTTTAAAAGAATATGTTGTTTATAGATATAAAGTGTATAACCAAACTTATAAAGTGATTTTGCAAGTGGTAATTAAATAAATTTTTTTAGTTATGCATTTGTTCCATTTAGTTTAAACTCAAAATGGCTGTTTATAACCTAAATCTAAATTAAAGAAAATGTCCTAAAATAGAAAGAAGAATTAGTAGAAAATCAGTTAATAGCAAAAGAAAGGAAAAAATAAAATATTAGGAAAAATAAATAAAAAATTATTTTAAATGATACAACTAATACAATATTTACCAATATAGTAAAATACCACAATCTATAACATATCACGATAGATTATGATATTTTGTAAATATTTTGGTATACTATTTTGCTGTATATGAGAACAACCCGAATAAGAAAAAATGTTATAAAATGAAAAAAAAAAAAAAAGAAAAGAATAAGGTAGTTTTCCGCAAAATTAGTCGGTTATTCACAAATTGACTCGAACACTCATAAAATGACAAAAAATATTAAAAAGAAAAAAAAAACAGAATATGTGAAATAAAAATACTTGTTCAAAGCCAAATTAGAAAATTACTCATAACCTTTGTTAGTAATGAGAGTCTATGACTAACATCAAAATGCTAAAAATAATAGTAAACAAAAATTCTTTAGAAATTATTTTAAATAACAAAACCTTTTAAACATATTTACAAATATAGCAAAATATCACAATCTATTTGTAATAGATCACGACAAATCAAAATAGACTACACAAAACACAGATATAGTAGTCTATTTTGCTATATCGCAACTTACCGTACATAATAGTCTATTTTATTAGGAAATTCTTATTACTAGTATAGAATATATCCAACCAAAAACCAAAATACATAATTAGGTTTGGAAAATCCTATAAAATAAAACAATGGTTAAATCAAGAAAATGACACCTTATCAAAATGTCTAAAAATAAGCAGTAAATTGCTGACAAAACTAAAAGAAGCAACACCTCAAAAAATTAAATAAAATAAATAGTTTCGTTTACTAAAAGCAGATTATTACTAACCACACCTTTTTTTTTTTCTTTTAAAAAAATGGAAACTCCATTAATAGGTATTAATTTCATAATTTATTTAAATCACTGAACTAATTATCATCTATTTTAAGAAAAAACCATACTTTTTTTTAATTTAATATATATAATTATGGGACAATTTCAAATATATTTGTAAATAATTTCAAACAAAATAATAATAATAATAAATATTATTATTATTTTGTAAAGAAGCAACACCAAAGACAACCACTTCTATGTCTTTTTACTTTATAAACTTTACTTAAAATTCACATTAATTAATTTAAAAATTGGAATTAAGAGCTCTTTGAGACCAACTATTGACTTGATTATAATTAAATAAAACTAAAGTTTTCTTTCTTTAATTATTTCTTTTTCTTTTCCTTTTAATCATTCTTGCTAATTCATGTTAACCATTGTTGATTGCTTTGTTGAAAAGCACTTTATTATGAATTTCTTAGTTAATTAGATTTTTTTGGGCTAAATATTTGAAAGATTATTCCTAAGTTTTCTTGTATCAACTTGAAATCATCGATTGCTAGTGTTAAATTATACCAATGTATTCACTATATTTTAAAGCTTGTTAAATTTTAATTCATGTTATTTAATTTTTCAATTTTAGTTCATGCAGGATCAATAAATCTTAAATTTAGTTTCAAATATTAGTTTATTGTTGATTTTTCTTTAAAAAAATTGTTATCTATAACATTTTTACTGTGAAATTTTAAGACATGATTCACGTATTTTAATTTCTTACATAAAAATTCTAAAATACAAGGACTATAATGAGAATTAAATCAGAATAAATTCTAAAATACAAGGACTATAAAAGATACCGATCGTACTTCAATAACTATACAAATTTGAAAACACAAAGGCTAACACGTCACAAAATTACTTCTTGCTTCTTTTTTTTTTCATTTGAATTCATTGATTTCTTTTGGGGAGAGATGGATTTAACTGAAGAAACTTAAAATTATAAATGAAAAGCTTAATCCAACAAATTAAATGAATTAAGTATTAAAAAATAAAAAGATAAAAATAGAGAAGTAGGGAAAATATTGTAAACATGACAAAACTATTCTTAAAATATTTACAAATATAGTAAAATTTCAGATCCATAATAGGCTGTGATAGAAGTCTATCCGTGTATATGATGAAATTTTACTCTCTTTTATAAATATTTTGATTCGTTTTGTTATAATGTAAATAAAGAAATTTAAAATAATTAAAATAAATAAATAATGTAAATGAAATTATGAAAAATGACAAAAGAAAAAGTTTTTCTTCTACGCTCCTTTTATATATAGTAAAATAGAATGAATTTATTATTAATAATTAAATAAAAGAGCAATTTCAAATATAGTACAATGAACCAAAAGATTTTCAAAAACATAATAAAATTATATATCGAGTACTGATAGACATTAATAGACTTCTATCGACAGTAATATCAACGATTTTACTATTTACAATAATTTTTAGAGAAGAGAGTAGGTTACGAAACTATTTTGTATTAAAAGAAAAAATAATAAGTATGAAAAAATCAATTCGCCACATAAATGAAACAACAAAGTTGAAAATAACATAAGTGCATAATGTGGCCTCACAAAGCACTAACAAACATTAAATAAAATCTAAATATTCATTAACTTTTACTAGTTGGCCAATGTCCACCACCATTAATCTATATTTTCATTTTACTTTCTTTTTTCTTTTCATTTTATTTTAATTACAAACAAAAAAAAATTAAATTAATTAATATTTAATAAATATGTCTAAATCATATGCTATTCATTCACCTAATATAATTCCATGTTAATTTGTGCTAATAATTAAAGTTTTAAACTTTTATGTTTATTTTACTTTTTTTTTTTATATATAAAATAACCATGTCAATTCTTTCCATTATCTTACTGTCAACTGACAATAAATGAATGACGTGTAATTGTATTATCGATCAACTTTAGTTTGCTAAAGAGACTAAATTGGAAAACATTTGAAGCATAAACACTCTTCGAATTTTGAAAAATATGTGTGTTTGGTATTTATGTTTCAAAATATGTTTTTTTTTTAGTTTTTGAGTTCGTAAGAATTAGGTGCATTTATCCGTTGAATTTACAAAATATACCTTTTAGTTCCATACTTCTATGATAGGTTTAAAATGTTTCCTAAGTAAATCTTTATTATTTTAAAATTTTAAATAATTACATAACGTTTTAGATTAAAAAATTAAAAGAATAATATTAACAATAACAATAATTTCTTCAATAAAATTTTAAATCTATTCTTAAAAACTCAGGATTAAAAATGTAAATTTTGAAAACTTAGAGAAATATTACTAGCATTTTTACTGTAAATTTTTTAAAAAAATTTAGTCCCTACTACTAGTTTATTGTAAACTTTTCAATACTTTTAAAAAATATTACTAGCATTTTTACCGTAAATTTTAAAAACATACTCACATATTGTGTTTCTTTACATGAAAATTACTGTGATTATTTAACCAATTTCAATAAAAAAATTAACATTGAGGGATTAAATTTAAGATTTACTAAAAATACAAGAACTAAAATTGAATAAATTTCAAATTACAGAAACAAAATTGATATTTTAACCTAAAAAATTACTAAATAGATATTCTTCCAAATATCGAGACTAAAATGATAATTTTCACCTAATAATAATAAAAAAAGATTTGGATTTCTAATTTAACAAAGTACAGATTTGCTATGTCTATGGTGAAGCAGGCGGCGTGGTTGGTTGTTTGTTTGTAAATTCAATTTGTAATGTGATCTGACATATTTTCCTTTCCACTTTCCACTACTGCTTTTTCTTTTAGTGCTTCTCACCATTTCACCTTATTGGGTAATCACTTTTAAAAATTCATTTCATACCCTCTTTTTTATTTTTAATTATTATTATTATTATTATTATTTATATATATATATATATATATATATAAAAGAATAGTTCTTTTTTCCTGTGGATGATAAGAATTTAGCCAAGTCTTCTTCCATTCTTTATTTTATTGGGCAAGATATCCAATTATTGTTTGGATATTTGTTTGGTTCATACTTGATGTTGATGGTAAACTTTATTAAACAAGTTTTAAATATGATGTATGATGTATTTTGTTTCTTTATGGGGGAGGGTTAATTCAATTTGTTAAACTTTACAAATAAATTGTGTTGGAAGGTATAGAGACATATCAATCTTAATGACAATAATATGTATTTAAGCAAATCTAAGTTCACACGTAAAACTAACTGAATTTGAAGAATGTAAATTTTACATCTACGTCAATGCTAATTGGCATGGCATCCACTCCTCCCTCTTGACCTCCGACACAATTGTTGTACTCAACTCAAAAAATGTAAAGCACATGTTCACAATTGTGCAAAGTGAACTCATATTCCATTAATTAGTGTTTGATCTCTTCTTCTTTTTTTTTTCCTTTAAATTTGATTGTTGCATTCTAATAATGAATTTAATTGGAATCAAAAGTACTAGCTTTAGGAAAGAAATTGGGAAAGAAGAGATCACCGGTTTGGATTCACGTAAAGAAAGTTAATCCAAACACGTCGTAGAAAACAGAAAATGAGTATGTATTTCTCTTTTATAATAGGTTGTAGAGTGAGAATTTCAAAGGGCAATTTAATTTCAATTCAATTTTGAACTTAAAATGGAAATTAATTTCTGAAATTAAATTTAGATATTCATTGGAATTACATTATAGTACCATCTAAGTTCCAATTATTGGTATTTTAGGAATCAAAAGCAAAGTGAACTAAGAATCATGTCCAAAGGAAACACCCTATCATGCACATGCTAAGATATTTTGGGCTAGACATGATCTAATTGTAACATGTTCTCAAAGTGTTCATAATTTTTCTTTTTTAAAAAAAGTTATTCTTGTTCATAGAATGCAAAAAAAAGAGTACCAAAGATGTTAAAAGGTGATTTATTAAAAATCTTAACATCGTACTTCTCAACTTCATCCCCACTATATTTCATTGGCGTTCTTAATTCAATCCTCGTTTCAAATTCATAATGTTAAACTATAATTTAAGTCTTAATAAAAAATTTATTTTAATGTTTCATATATTTTTGAAATATTATTGTCAGTAAAATTAGTGAAAATATTTATAAAATATAACAAAATTTTAAAATCAATCGATAATAGACATTGATAGAGTTCTATCAGTAACATTGATAGATGCTGACAGAAGTCCATCAGTGTCTACATTGATAGAATCTAAAATTCTTCTATATTTTATAAATATTTTGGTTTATTTTCCTATATTTATTTGATTTAGTTATTTTACTACCACAAATATAACAATTTAGTTCTTAATGATTAGATAACATGAAAGCCGTTTCTACTTTTGAATATACATGTGACTGTGTGACATATCAAGATGCCACATTAGTATTTAGTCACAGGTTGAATAATGATGGGAAAAAATCAACACAATCTACAAAAGAGAGAACGAAGGAGAATTATGAAACAGAGGAAGTTACCACAAAGAAAATAGCAAAAGGCATGCAAGCTAGCAAATAATTTATAGCAAACATAATTACTCGATTATACAAAAAATTTCTAGATCGGGCCAACTTCGCCATGGATTAAACCATGACCTATTAGTTAGTTATTGGCTTTTTTAACACTAGGTCAACCCATGATAGTTCGTACTCCTATTCATATTATGACATGTTATGAAATGATATTAATTTATCTGACCACTTAAATAAGCTAATGGTACCGTATTTGCCAATTAACTTCGATAATGTTTTACGAATTCAGCAATCCATTATGAAGATGTCGTATTGATGCAATCCATCAAGGGAATAAGAACAAAACAATTAATATATAAACAACAAAAGATCATGATTGACTTGTGGATATGGGAAGTACAAGAACATAAGAGGTCCCAGCCTATTTATCAGTGGTTCCAGCCTATTCCAAAACCAGAAAGTGGGAGCGGTAGAGGAGAAAATCTAGAGCACTACGATAGTAGGACCTCCATCCATTCCATTGATAACTTATCATGTTATTAACATTTAAAAATAATTTAGGCTTCATAATATAAATTAATATATCATATAATGATGGTTTAAATTATGAAGAGAAGTATTAGGTGCTATGGTAATACTAGAAAATTTTTCGAGCGGTGAGGATGAGGAAAACATGGATGTCATGCAACTGCAAGCAGGAAAGGGGGAATTTTTTTTCCATGGATTAAACAGATATGGAAGGTTAAACAGAACCTGGTGTGGTGACGTGGACCACTTCCATTTGCCGGCAATCATATGAGCTTGTCCATTAGTCAATAAATGAGAGACCGCAAAGCTGCGAGAAGAAGCTTAAGCAGAGGTACTGGACTAAGTGGCTAATCGATAGTAATGTCTTGAAGAAAACAGAGATAGAAGACAGTAGTAATTAGTAAAAGCAGCAGCTCATAACTAGGCTTACTCGAGGAAGTCATCCAACAGAGAGATCACCACAGAGCAAGCCTTTCATTTCAAATATGGCTGAGCTGCTATTTCTTTTCCAAGCTGGATCGAATAAAATTTGGATGAAGAATGAGGCATGAGAGTGTTTGTAGAAAATCAACTAATATATAATTAATTTCTCAAATAAGGATTATCTGTCTGTTGTCATTCACACTCAGATTAGCACTAGTTGGTGAAAAAAATATGATAATGAGAACTGATACAAGCAGGCAGCACTGATATAGTAGTAACACGACCGACCAATCGATAGTTTCCACAAATGGTTCCTTAAGAATGTACCCTTGAGATCCCATCGGTGTGACTTGCTTAAGAACCGCAGCATGCCGATCTTTGAGCAGCTTGAGCAGCTCCTGCCCCCTGATCTGGTTGATTAATCTTGATTGTCTGAGGCTACAATATCCAAAGTAGAATAACTATGAATCACGTGGAGAGAATACCACTGAACTAAAGAATGTATTGTGCAAACTTACATAATCACAAGGCACAACAAACTAGTAAAAACATCAGATGAAAGCAAAGAAATAATAAATTGTTTAAAAGAATATATAAGACAAATTGGGGGCTTTCCAAAAACTTGATATCGTCAGAGAGCAAAGGAGAGTAGTAAAATAATTAAACTAGTAGGATACTTGAGATTTTACATAAAGTAGATGTCGATATCTCACTTACTTGATTGAACAAAAGATCTAAATATTTAGATTATGCGATTACTCCCACCTCCATGTACTTTTAAATGAACAAGTTTCTAGTAATTTGTTCTCATTTAAGTCGAGGATTTCTCCTCCTCTAGAACTTGAAACAATTTTTTTCATTTGATCATGATTTATTTATTATATTAAAATATTTTTTCTTCGAAAACAAACAAACAAACAAAACAGATGTTGGATAATCATTTTGATTTCAATTCTATTTGAAGGGTTAGTAGCAGTACAGAAGCAACATCGGAATTTAGCCAACATCGGGATTTAAAAGACTATACCTCAGCTTTTGAATCAGTATCAGCGAGTCTTTGTTTAATATCCCTAGCTATTGAGAAGAAAACTTCTTCCACATTTAAGTTTGTCTTGGCACTCTGTAAAACATTAGAGTTTAGAATAGAATGTCCCACCAGATATATATGATAATTTTCCAAGCCAAGATGTATAACTCACAGTCTCAAAGAACTTGATGCCATATTCATCGGCAAGAGCTTGACCTTTTGAGGTGGGGACAGCCTGAAAAAAATTCTTGTCAAAAACATGTTAACTGAGCTGGAAAATACAGGCAGGAAAACAGATGGCAAGAGAAAGAGAGAGAAAATACCCTTTTACTCTCATCCATGTCAGCCTTGTTACCGACCAATATTTTGTTAACATTGTCCGAAGCATGTTGTTCAATGTTACGAATCCAGTTCCTAATGTCTGCAGAAAGAAATCAGCTTAGTTTCATAAAGCTAGGAGAAGCTAAGAAGAAGATTCATCGTCTACAGAAATTGTTCCCAAAATGAAACTTCAATTCAGTGGCAGAAAAACATTCCAATCTTTCAAATATCACGGTAAAAATCAATGGGATATAAAGAATTAGGGAATGCTTGGAAGGCAACCTAAACACAGAAACTTGAAAACAAAGAATCAATGAAAACATAATTGTATTTCATCTTCAGTTATGTCTTTGGAAGCAATTCAGAATTTGGATTTCAGTTTAAAGAACAGTTCAAGATGTGTTTGATAATATATTTATAAACTCCAAAATTAGTTGGAGTAACCCACTAAATATTAAGTGGAATATAAACAGTAAATAATTAATTTAAGAACATGTTTTATCTAAAAAAAATTGTACAGTTATTACTTTGTAATATCATATCATTTAGAATACATTATATAAACATTTCCTGATTTGACAAAAATGAATTGTGTTTATAACATGAAATAATATATTTATTAACATTCTATTTCTTTTAATACAATTCTATATTCTAAAATTTCAAACTCAAAATTTGGATAACACAGAAATGTTAATTTCAGAATTTGCACCATTTGGATCACAAAATCAAAAAACAGTTTCCAAGAACATAATTTAGATTGCTATCAAGAACATATTCATTGAAGACAATGAATCTGAAGCATAAAGCAGAATCTAGATCGTCTTCAATCGGACCATTGGAGACTCAAAAAGAGATGCACTAAAACACAACAATTGAAGCTAAAGAAGGCAAAAAAAGTAACGAGCATTACTGTTAAAGGAGGACTCATCAGTTACATCGTACACAAGCAAAATACCCATGGCTCCACGATAGTAAGCTGCAAAGGATAAAAAAGGTGGAGAATTATTAGTTAATAAATGTGGGGAAGAATACGAAAATAGACCCAAGCTATAAGGGTTAACATACCCCAAAACTTGCAAATCTGTTGCATTTCAGTCCTATCACTTGAGAATCTTAAATCTATAAATGGCAGCTCAAAAAATGCGCAAATCATCCCTAAGTTGTAGGGTTTCTTACCATTTTTTTTTAATGAAAAGTAGAGATTCTTACATTTAAATCCTTGATAACTTATAATTTTTCCAACTATGCTTCAATTTTATATTCTAGAAAAGTTACAAACTAAAATATTAGTTACGTAAACACTACTTTAAATTTGGGAGCTAAAGTAACAATGATAATTGGACAATCTAAATCATATTTAATGTGTGATATATACTTGAAAATAATTGTTAATTTACCAAAAGAAAAAGAAACATGCAGTTAAAATAATTGATCAAGGTCTCATTCGTTTTTGGATTGGCTCTATCAACGAATGTGGTTGATAGAAATGGCATCAATAGTCAAAGAATGGGCAATGGGTTAAGGGGATAAAGTAGGGCAGTTGTCCACTACTCTCATATTGAGCAGACTTTTCAACCGCTCAAATAAAGAACAATAACTGTACTGTAACAATTGAACTGGACTGTTACATGAGCCATGAAGATCAACTGAGATAGATAAGGAAATGTTTACATTATATGATTTAAGTAAAAACAAAAATATTGGAATAAGGTGAGAGGCACGCTATCGTTGAGTTCAGCAGTGTGAGCTTGTAGCCCGAACAGGGGCAACAAAGTGGTTGAAGGTCAGTCCAATCCAAAAGTAGGGTCTTTATATGATGATCTCTGGCCTGCCCGTTCCAAGTAGGGAGTTCGACCCTGGGCTTTGGGAGAAGACCTGAAGTCCATTGCCACTAGAAATGGAAGGAATCATGTGAGGCTGGTTTCACTGAGCAACATCACCTCCCACTCTCTTCAGTGAAAGGATACATGTCGGTCTTTGGTGGCCCAATAATGTCCTGTGGGAAGTTCTCAGCCCGACAACCACTTTGTCATTTTCGCTCTCTCTCTCAAAGGTAAGAGGCAAGTGATCGGATGATATTATAGTTCAACGGTTGTTTTTGAATATTTTTTTTTTCTCTTAAAATTAAAATAAAAAGATGCTTATCTAGTAATTTTGTTGAAAAGTACATATTATTTATTTGAGCCCATATGACAATGGGACCTCAAAAACTAAAATTTTAGACAGCAAGGAATCAAGTTCTCAGCATGCGAACTAATCAAAATACCTAATAAGAAAGGATCCAGACTCAACAAGTTCGTTTTCTTTTCTTTTCTTTTCTTTTTTTCAAATAATTCAAATGGAGTGGGAAAATTGAACCCTTAACCTACATAGGAGGTTGTTATTAACTTTATTAACCAATTGAGCTACATAGTAGGTACAAGTCAATAGATTAAATATATTTGATTCTAGAAACTTAGCAACAGTAAACATTGATCAAAGATATTGAGATATTTTAGTCCACCCTATGAATTTTTTTTTAAGAAGACATATACATGTTCCTAGGACATTATCCTGAAAACATCAATCACCTCATCACATCACAACAACAGAAGATAATAAAGTCAGCTTGAAGTTTCGACACTAACCAGTAGTAATTGTTCTAAACCGCTCCTGTCCAGCAGTATCCCAAATTTGTAACTTGATCCTTTTTCCATCCAGCTCTATGGTCCTTATCTTAAAATCAATGCTGTCGAAGAACGTTCAACCTACTCAATCAAGAATAATGTGGGAAAACCACATACTCATAAAAGTAATAGTTTAACAAACACCTACCCAATGGTTGTGATGAAACTCGTAGTAAAGGAACCATCCGAAAAACGCAAAAGAAGACAACTCTTCCCCACACCTGAAAAGATGATATTCAAACAATGAAGAAAAACTCCATTTAAGACAACCATACAAATTTCCACCATAGAAATGCAAGCAACACCATCTTACATCATCTTAAATAATCAAACCAAATTTCAAACTATTCTAAATATAATCCTAATCCAACAGTTCCACAAAAATTCTTAGAAAAATTAAGGCAAAATACGTTACACATATGAAGCAAATACGAAGTCAACAAAAAAAATTATATACATTCCAGGAAATGCCAGGCTCGAGTAGATACCAAAATGCACATTCTACCGTAATCAATTAATAATGGTCATGAATAAAAATAAATTAAATTAAACAAATTACATACATTACTTACAAGAACTAGCTTAACGCAGGATTAAGAACAAACAAATCAGGAAGATCAAATTTAAAAAAAAAAAGAAAAAAAAAACAGATATAGAAATGGAATAATGCGGTGGAAGAGTGAAGAATTGACATACCACTATCACCGATCAGGAGAAGCTTTATGAGATAATCATAATCGGCTCGAGCCCTTGCAGGAGGAGCAGCCATGGATGGAAAGATAGTAGAAAGCAAAAAACAAACAAACCCTAAAGAGAAATAGTGAAACAAAAGTGAAAGATTACAACTACACCAAAGAAAAGGAAACAAATCTAAGAACAGAAACCAGACAGAAAAATTGATTTCGATTGATTTTTATGTATGATTTTTGCTCTTTTTTTAAAATTAAAATTACCGGATCAAAGGAGAAATGGATGAATTTAAGATCTGAGACACGAAGTAGAGAGAGAGAGAGAGAGAGGGAAGAGGGAAATCGTCGCGTGTAACGCCAGCACTGGACGGCCGTTGAAATTTTAGACCCGGTAAGGGGTTTGTATGTGGACGGGTGCATGTAGTTTATGGTGGACGAGGTTTGTTGGTCGTTGGATTTAAATAACGTTGAGATCTTTTTTTATCTAACCGATGGTAGTGAGAAAATGGTTGTGAGGAAATTCACAGACGACGTCGTTTTCTTGGTAGCATTAATTTTCCCGCAAATTGTTAGTGAAAAAATCGCGGTTGGCATACGGCATACGCGTGTCGACTTCAAATAAGGAAATTTTATAAGATTTTAGGATAATTTTTCCTCTTTTTTTCATGTTATTTTTTAAAATATTAATAAATAAATTTTTTTTAGAAACCTAACCTGAATCCAAATACTTATAAATATAACAAAATTTTATATTAAGTAAATACTAAGACTAACTTTTATAAGTATTTTCAGTGGTTCATCTCTATAATAATTTTAATATATTAAATTATTAAAAAGAAAAAAAATATCTCCCACATAAATAAAAGAGATATTTTCAACTATAAATGACTTAATTTATTTACAATTATAGCAAAAAAAAAAATATCAATGATAGGTTGTGATATGTTTATATAGACATCTATCTTTAAGGATGAACACGGATGGATGTCAATCTAGATAAAAAGTACAATTTTATTATGTTGGTAGATATTTTCAATAATTTGGTTATTTAAAACATTTTTCCTAAATCAGTAAAACACTAGGAGCAAAAAAAAAAAAAAAAAACTCTATTAGAAGCGGTTAAAGAAAACCTTATTTTATTACAAATATATGGTTATTTGGAAATGGTAATTTTTATTAATAAATTTGGGAGGGGAGGGAGACTTTAGACTTCTTCCAATTTTTAAAATTTATCTTTTATTTTCAAATGTGAATATGCAAGTTGTGGAAGTTATATAAATTCCAAATTGCCCATTAAAAATAGTTAAATTATCAAGTATTCCACTACAATTAAGAGATTTAAATATATTAGATTCCATTTGTTTATCATTCTATTTTTATTTTATTTATTTTGTTTTTATAAGTCTAGAGAGAGACGGTCTTCATCTCTAATTTTCTTCTTCTGTTGTCTACAATTTATTAATGGTTTAAAATTGAAGTCAGATTTTGAAAACTAAAAACAATAGTTTTAAGAAAATTGTCTTTACTTTTTAAATTTGGTTCATAATTCAATTATAATATTTAAGAAATATGCAAATCATTGTAAAACGTAAAGATAAAATAAACTTACTTTTTAAAAATAAAAAACAAAATGATTACGATCTTACCAAATAGGAAAAATTACATTTTCAGTCTCCAAAATTTGATGAATATGTGTATATTTTTCGATCTTCAAAAATTATATTTTCAAAATGTACATTTTTTGTTCATGAATTTCTAGAATTAAGTTTAAAAAGTCCATCAAATAATTTTATATCTTTATTTAAAATAATTATATGATATTTTAAATTAGAAGAATAATTTTTTTTTTTCTTTTTATAAAGGATCATTGCTAGAGAAAGATATTGGTTGTGTGCTCGTGTTGAAATACATTGGAAAAAGTATTTGTTTTTGCGCTTTAAGGATTTGACTTTTATATTTTAAAAATGTTATAAATTTCTTCTAGTTTTTCTTCGTATTTACTTAATAAATTTATAGTTTATTTTTTATTTCGTCTTCTAAATTTCAAATGGTTACATTTTGATTTTGAATGTTGAGTTTGATTTTTATTTGGATTTTAGATTTCAAGTTAATGCAATGTTTGGATTTTGAGTTTGATTTCATTTAGATTTTAAATTTTAAAATTTCACACTTTTATTTCAAAATCTTCATTATTGCTCTCGGTTGGTAATTGGTGTTAACTAATTTAAAACAATTACCTCAAACACAAGTTATTATAACCCAAGTACAATAAATCTCTAATAACTCATCTTATGTCCCAAACGCTCTTTAACACGTTGCAATTAGCCATCAAGAGCTTAACCAACCGACTTAAACACCTGAGAATCAATAGATTTTGAATTAAACTTCACTCTTTCCTGATTGTAATTTAAAAATCTTTTTAAAAAATTAATATAATTATGAATAAAATTATTAGTTCACTGTAATATAGTGACAAAAAAAACGACTATTTAAACATAAAGGTCCAACAGTGAGCAGTAAAATTTGAAAAAGAAAATGCAAGCTGGTTTTAAAATTGTGAGGAAATTTAATCCAAAATTTATAAACTTTTTCTAAATTTTTTTATTTATTAACTCAAATCCCTGGTAGCAAAATGTTATTATCTATCGGTGACAACGATAAATACTAATTAACATCTATTAGTGTCAATGATATTTTGCTATCATCTCATCTATTAGTGTCAGTATATCGATCACTGATAGACAGTGACATTTGATTTTGCAATAAATGTAACTAAGTTGATTCATTTTTCTAAATTTGAGAACAACCTTGTTAAAAATACATTTGACTCTATCAACTCAATTTAAATAAAAACAAAGGGTTTTATTGGTAATCCATTTGTTTTCTATTTTTTAAAATAGATGTGTTTGGTAACTGATTCACTTGTTTGTTTTTTAAACAAGAACCTTGATTTTTAAATTATGAAGGAGAATTGAAAATGAAAAATAAAATCTTTAAAAATATATAATTTATTTTTAAAAAACAAAAGATAAAATAAGTTACCAAACACATATGATTTTTGTTTTTAGCAAACAAAAATTTAAAACATAATTTTAAAAACAGAAACAACAAAAACAAAATTTAAAATAGTTATCAAATGGAGTCTAAATTATATATGTTTGTTTTTTGTTAGCGTGTAAATTAAATGGACTAGATTTTCAACAATCTCACTATCCAATAATCTCAACGTTCCTTTTACCTTAGTACATGTCTCTCTTTACAGTGATAGTCACTGATAGACTTAGTACATGTGTGTATACAAATTGAAAAAACTATTAATATTAAAAGCTAGCCCAATGGTTAAATAGTTTTTTAGCCCCCTTTAAATCAAGGTTCAAGTCTCATTTCTTACATTTTTTTACTAAACTATAAAGTCCCCGTCAACAAAAAAATTTAATATGTCACGGGAGATAGCATTAGACAAAACTATAAACCCTTGAGGGTAGCTTTAACAACTTATTAAACTTATAGGTAGTTTTCTTTAATAAAGTGAATAAGAATTGGTGTTTGATCTATTGAATTATACTCGAATTGATAAACTAGATTTAGTTGTGCTTATAAGTTATACATGTAGGAGCCGTTTGGGGTGCAGAGTGAGTTATTATAGTCTGTGGTTATCATAGTCTGTGGGTTATAATAAACTGTGTGTCTGTGTTTGGGGTGCAGACTATTATAGTCTGGATCACTTTTGGAAAACATATTTTAAATTATACGTTCTACCAATTTATACAAACTAGTTTACTACTACATGAGATGTCCCTATTATAGAATTTTATAATATAGTCTCTTTTATAGAAATCGATATGGGATTTTATTAAATCTAATTAATTATGTTGTTCATTCAATAAATTTAATATATATATATATATATATATATATACACGATATTTAGATTGTACTAGATTTTGAAATAAAATTTTTTAAACTTTTGTCACTTTAACTAATTTGAAACAAGATTATGGTTTTTTTTTAAAAAAAAAAAATATTATAATATGTTAACTTTTCAAATTGGAATAAACCAGTATTTTAATCTTAAATTCAATTGTTGAAAAATTACAACTTTTTTATCAAATTATATTTCAGGAATAAAAAAATCTAGATATGTTTTTTTTCAGCATTTTAATTTTTAAGTGCAAAAAATAATTCTAGGTCTTCGAGCCAGTTAAATTGCTAACGAAAAAAAGAAAAAATGTTATTAAACTAAAATAGAGATTTCTACCCATGTAGCCTAAATAAATATACTTAATTATATATATATATATATATATATATATACCCTAAAATGAAGAAAACGTTTGTTTAAAACAAGAAAGGAGAAAGAGACGGTTTTAAAAAGATAACCTAATAACAATAATAATTTATAAAAACCTCCCAAAGAACAAAAAAAGGAGAAAATATATTTTAAAAAATATTAATATAATTAAACTAAGTACCTGTTTGGAATGATTTAGAAAAAGGTCTTTCTAAAATTCATTTTTATTTAAACATTTTTTATAAAAACTTCTTAAAATAAAAAAACACAAATGGGTTTCAATTTTTTTTTAAAGTATTTGTACATACAAGTTTATTTGGTTTGTTATATATCTTTAAAATATTTTTATTAAAATTATTCAAAGTTGATCGGTGGTGACCGGAGGTCGCGGGAGTTGGTCGTCGGAAGTTCATCGGTGGAGTCACTAGAGGTGGTGGTTGATGATTGGTCGACGACGATTACCAGCGATGGTGGTCGGAAATTGACTGACGACGATCACCAGAAGTGGTGTCCGAAAGTTGGTTGACGAACTTTCCAACCCTTGAAACAAATACCCCTAGGATTGAAGAATAGTAAAAACATGTGAGTTATTTTAATCATACTCTTAATCTTCGACTAAAATAATCCTTACCACAAACATGAAGTTGACTATTATAGCTCACTCCACTCCACCCCACTCCATGCTCCAAACACACCCGTAGGAGTGGGAGGAAAAAAGCACATGCATCAAAAATTAATGAAATGCAATTTATTACGTTTTGGATTTATAAGGTTTCAAAACAGTTTTATATACAAATAAATTATAGTGAGCGTGATACTTGGGTGCATTTTAAAAGATAATCATATTTACGTATGTCACTGATGTCACACAAAAAAATTAAAGTGTATGTATTTATGTATGTATATATGACAGAAATAGATACAATCGAAGATGCACGTATATAATTTTTATTATGATTTTAGGTTGTATAAACATGGAATGATCAAGGGACATTATACTTCTAAAAAATACTCAATTACTCGATTCGTTTTGAGATTAAACTTGGATTGAGATTTTTTTAAGAAAACAAAAATTAATATAAATGAACTTTTTTTATTTACACGTGTCCAAATTGGATGACTATGGTAGATTGGCAGATTGAATTTGTTAATTTATGAGGGAGCATATCTAACCTATCAATCTTTATTATATTTGTTATTAACTAAATAAAAGAAAACATCACATCAAGACATCATCAACTTGTTTATTTCATCTAACAATCACATATAAAATAACCATAATGTATTGTCCTGATAAAAAACACAAATAGCTATCATCTAGTTGGGAAAATAAAATAATATGATTGAGCAAATTCAATATTTTTTCAATAAATTTACATTAAATTAGTTTTTAGAAAATAAATATATGATATGCACTTACAAATCAAAGTTCAAACTTCGTGATATTAATTTCATATTCGGTTATTTATGTTTTATCAATATTTTAAAAAACTAAACCAACATTTGAAGTTACAAAGAGCCGTTTTTGTTTTTGAAATATGACAAAGAATTCAACTTTTATATTTAAGAAAATTACAAATTACTGTCGAAAAATGAGATAAAATATGGTCGATTTTATTTTCATATTTCAGCAAAAATTATATGATACGGAAATTTCAATATTAAGATATCATCTTTAATTTAGCAATAAATTAATATGGTTTAGGGTTTACCTACACACAAAAGGTTAGTAACAGTAACTTTTATAATATCATATATTTTTTTTAATTAGGTTAGAATTGCGACCAACAATTCTCATTAATTAGATAAAATATAATAATATTATTAATAATTTTCAACTTCACTATGTGAAAAGAAATATATATTTTAAAGATGGAAGTTAACGAACAGCCTCAATAAATGTACAACAGAGAAATTATCACGTCTAGTTTAAATTATATAATAAAATAATTATCTCTTATCATTAAATTATATATCATGGCTAGTTTTACATTTTTAGAGATAAATTATCCAAATTTTAACCTAAATAAACTAATAAATTAAATAATTATTGTAAATAAATATATAAAGGGTAACTCAAGCGAAATGGGGACGGAGATGGAGAATACATTGCTCACGTTTAGTCGCGGGACCCGTCCGTGTCCAGAAATCGGACATATAAGTCGGAGCACCCCAAATGTTATTTCACTAGTAAAATTGCATGGTGGTCTCGAATTTTAAATTTTGTGTCACCTGTATTTGAATCTTCTAATTCTGTAATGTGTAATAAATCATGGCCGTCGGTAAGTTGACGGGGTCCGGTCACATTCCACGCAGATTCGAACCATTCCCACAACGCCGGCGTCAACCCACGACAGAATGACCTGACTTTCAAACCCAATTGTTTGGAAACTTCTCTATTGAAAAGAAAAATAAATAAATAAATAAATAAGAGGATGAATATTTATTGTTTCCTTTTTTTAAAAAAAAAAAAAACATTTGTTTGAAAAATCAACAGAATAGTTACTGGAAGAGTTAATTGTATCATAAATAGATTGTTGGCAAATTTAAGTGGATAAGTGCTTTTCACATGTCATAGTTAATTCTTGAAAACATTTTTATTATTTTCTCGTATTTAATTAGAGTAACGATGATTTTTGTTGTAATAATTTAATTCGTCTTTTTTGTAACGTTTTAAATTTTGTATTTATTTTATAGAAAGTAGTTAAAACCAAAATATTGATTTATATATCTAATTTATTACTAAAATTTATATAAAATCAATAAATATTGACACAACTAGTACTTGATTTTTACTATTGAAATATATGTTAAAAGACAAATTGATATACTTGATTTGCTTATGAACGTTTGTTTTATGAATTTTTTCATTAATTTGGTTTAGATTGTTAGCTTTATCCATTAGTATTTTTGTCAAGTATAGAACGAACTGTTTAATTAGTTTAGACCATTTATTAATATTACCTTTTTAAATTTATTAGTAGGTGAATGAAAATTATACCCATTTTTCCTTTTATTATCATTTTCTATTTCATAATAATAGTAATTATTTAATTCACTCTATTATTGCTGGGTTGGATAATTTAAAAGATAAATTTTACATTATTTTTAATTACAAAATAAAATACACAAAAGAACATAATAGACCTCGTCCAAAACAAAAGCTCACATATGGACTAAGAAGTTTTCTAGGAGGGCATGCCTAAAATGATCACGTCTTTTAATGCAGCACAAGCAAAGTAAAAATAGGATTTAAGGTGCGATTAGACAAGATTCTCGAGTGTTTAATTTAAAAAGTAAGTCATTTAGAAAAATTAAAGGGTTTGATAACCACTTATGATAGCTTTTAAAATGTATTTTAAACCATTATTGTTAAAAGTATTTAAACAAAAATGAGTTTTGAAAATATGTAATCTCTTTAAAAAGAATCTTTTAAATTTTTTTTTTAAAAAATAACAAAAAAATAAACAAATTATTTACTCTTCATAGGAGAAACAACCACTAAAAGATAAAAATTTATTATGATCGATTTTGCTATGAAGGGTAAATATTTTGTTCATTTTGCTATTTTTGACGATTTCTCTTAAAAAATCTCCACAAACTCACATCTCTTTACATGAATAAACAAGAGAGAAACTCGAGGATTTGTTGATATCAAAATAATGATAACAGCAACAACATACTAAGAAACAAGAGGATTGTTTTATATATATATGATAAGCATATATTTATATTTTTATCAATATAGAATAAAATAGCTATTAATTACTTGTTTTAGTATTTAAAATTCTATTTGTTTCTTCTCATAATTTTATAATGATTATCTATCTTTTTAAAGAAACAATTGAATTCTCATATCAACTTTTTTTTAGGAAAAAAAAACAATACTAACAAAACCTTGCTTTTAGAACTATGGTTTTTCTTTCAAAATATGACTCAAAATCTAATAGTTTTAACATATTAGTCAGTTGCATAGATCGATGGATTTAGTATAGGCTTAGAGGGGCTCGAATCCCCTCAACTTTATACTCTTTATATATAAAATTGAAATTATACCAATAATAGAAGATAGCATAGCAATAAAATTGCTTCTTAATCTCTCCTAGACTCAAGTTCAAATCTCACTTTGTACATCTTTTTTCATATTATTTTTAGCCCCATGACAACAAAATTTCTGGATCCGCCACGGTTGCATATGAACCGCCCATTTGTTTCTAGTCTCTCAAATATGTCATGCAATGATCATGACTTTATTCAGGCTCAATAATCTTGTCAGATCCATTTAGATCTATCATCCCAAAGAACATGAACATTAGTAGAAATTATAAAATCTAGTGCAGACCTCCTTTAATACAACACACCTACATAAAATGTGTTGTCTAGTTTTTTCACGATCCCTCCAAAATACACACAAAAATCATGATCGACTTCTTGCGTTCAGTCAAATTAGTTTTGGTAGGAAACATAGAGCCCTAAGAATGTGATTCTCCTTAATTCTCAAACTCTGAAGTCCAGTCTCAATTGGTATACGTTTTCTAATACCTTTTAATTACAATAATATGGATCATTTTGGTCCCAAAAAGCACCCATTCTATCCCCACCAGTTATTTGAGAACATTTGCATATTAAGGGCATTATACTTTGGCATATCCACAGTAACTTTATGCATTAGAGTATGTTTGACTTCTGAACACAACTTCTTGATCATATGTCCATTTGATATAAGCAATGAGAATCTTAATATAATTAGTAAGAAGTGGTTTTATAAAGTGTTTTGAAAAATACTACAAAATTACTTTTACTTCATTCTAACCACTTTTCATTATTTTAAAAGCCACATTGAAACTTATGAAAAGCAGCCAATTAATTAATTCATGTACATCAATCTTTGCTTTATTAATCATTTTAAATCAAAACAAATATACTTTTGTGATGTTCACTCCACTAAACACAAAAGCGTAATCGATAAGATCTAATGCATACCCATTAGCATATAAAGGGATGCACTAAGTATATCAAATAGAATGACAACCTTCATCCAATCAAAACAATATATATATAT
>JBBPDJ010000023.1:18190491-18206520 GCA_037974625.1 Cucumis cinereus
ATACAATATATATATATATATATATATATATATATATATATATATATATATATATATCATAAACATTTTGGTTTGTCATGTAAGGGTTAATTATTTGATGGGATATGTGACCCATCTTTTGCTGTTTCTCCCTCCAAAAGTAGATCAAATGAAAACATGTGCTATCATAAAGCATTAGCTTAGGTTAGGTGCGTAAAGAGAAAGCAAATAATTGCATCATCTATGGGGACTAACTAGCTGAAAATGGAAATCAACACGCCAACATTTGCCTTCTTTTGAAGAACACTTTCCATCTCTCTCTCTCTCCCTTCCCTAATTTTTTCAAATTGTGATTTGTACGCTTTAGTGTCTATCTTCTAAGATATGACACCACAATAGTGATGTATGAGTTATATAACTCTAATCAAATGAGTTTAGTTTAGCAGTAATTGATATGGACTACCTCTTTAGAGGATAGAAGTTTGATTCTTCATCTCTGTAATTATTATACTCGGACAAGGGGGAAAAACGTTTAAAAAATCTAGCGATCATGTATTTTTTTTCCTTGAAAAAGTGTGAGGGTTTATTCTTCATCTTTGATGCAACTTGGTCGAAGGAGCACAGTTCTGATGGTCTTTGGTGGATTATCTAAGATCATGAAGGAAGAGCAATATGAGGTAGTTGTGAATTTATTAGGAAGAGTTAGGGTTTCATATAAACTATTTTGGAGGGTTTGATTGCGATGCAACATGAATGGGTTGAAAATAATATATCGATTGTGGTGGAGTTTGATGCATTAGAGGTGATTAATTTGTTATGTTGAAAGGATACGTCTTTTGTTGAGTTTGGCTTCCTCATTGTAGATATTTTGTATGTTCGGGAACAAACTTAGCTTGCTCATGCCTTGACAGTTGTGTTTTCATCTTATAGTGAATCTTTGTTCTAGAAATATGTTTTTTCTTATAGTATTCTCTTCCTCGTTTGTGATGGGACGATCGAAAAGTAGTTGGGTTTGTGGTGTTTAGCTGCGTAAAAAAATATTATTTTCATACTTTTTACACTTGAATAATGGTAACTTGTAGTGACTCTATTACCTTCGACCATCACTCTTTTGTGTATAATCTCCCATCAAAAGACTATCTTCAAAGTCATTTATTTATCTCCTATTCTATATCTTGCTTGTTTTTACAGTTCTTTTAGTTTAAAATTGTATAATGAAAGTCAAACCGTTGATATGTAGAATAGTTATTGATATTTTATCCACTTACTCATTAATGTAATTTTGCTTCTGTTCTTTCTTACCCATCCCTCTACGCATGCTAATTTCTTAACTAATTAACCATTTGACATTTTCATTTGCATTCATCTCTTAATTTAATTCACGACACCCAAATAATTTCTTCATTAATACACGTGACGGAGACTTTATAATTTAATAAAAATAATAAGACAGTTTTACCACTACACTACTTTTTGATATTGGTATTTTTTCAGTTATATATAGTTGAGGGGAGCTCGACTCTTATAACCTATACTAAATCTGTAAGTATGTATATATTTGATAGCTATCATTCAATTTTTAGTTATATAGGGAACTAGTAATTAATACAATATATATTAATAAAAATTTGAATTTACTAATTCAAAGGTTGACTCATGGTTGGTTAATTAAAATATGCCATATGTAAATACGTAAACGTTACAAAAAAAAAAAAAAAGTAGAATTGAGCGTAAAGTATTGGATTGTAAATTGTAGTTGAAAAAGATCCACGTGGAAAATAAATAAATAATTTATAATTGAAATATTCTTTAAAAAAAAAGTGGAGGAGAAGATGTCCATTGCCGGCTAACTACCCGCCGATTGCCAGATATTTTTCATTGTACATTTGCGCACGTGTGACCGAGTCACCGACATGCTTGGAGGGTTGATATTGATATTAAAAACTATGGCAAATTGAAAAAAAATTCGCATTTAATTTTGAAATTTGGATAAGTTTGAAGACTTTATTTTTAATTTTGAAAGTGTAAGGGTATAATTACAATTACCACCATATTTTTTGAGTGGTTTTTTTAGTTTGTCCTAAAAGTTATTGTCAAAATGAATGTAATTCAATTAATATAATGTTTTTTATTGTGAATTTCGAGGGAGGTTGGAGACTCAATTTTCTTACTCCACACTCAAGATATTAAAAATTATTGGATATGGACCAACAAGAGTTTAGGTCAACAACACCCGTATGTAATTGAAAACAAAATGATCCAGGTTCAAATTCACCCATTTGTACTAAAAAATTTATTGGATGTGGAGATATTTTTTCTTTCCGATTCAGAAATTTTGTTGAGACTAGGAGGGGCTAGGAGATAATTTTACCGGTAAACTAACTTTTAATATTGATATTTATTCAATTATATATATATATAAAGTTGAGAGGGGCCCGAGCCCTCCCCTAGATCTATACTAAATTTACCGGTGGTTGAAATTCTAATATCAATATTGATATTTTAGTATTTGTTTATATATTTGTATTTTTCTCTTAACATTTTTAGTTTTCACCCAATGATCTTATTATTATTTATTTTAGTTTAACAACGTATATGGAATATGGCTCATTGATTTTGATTAATGTAGATAAACTCGAAGATTTTACTTTCATATCAAGAACAATTCAATAGATGAAATATTAGTTATCATATTTGGATCCAATTCGACATTCGCCTCTATAATTGTTGAACTAAAAAAAGATCGCATGTCAAGATTCTGATCACGTGGCTTAATCTAACCATTCTTGAAATATTGTTATAAAATCATGTAAATACATTCAACACATTAGTGAAAAAAACCCGTAGAATTTTATTTTTTATATATATTTTTAATACGTTTAAAGTCATTCCAAACTTGCACTTATTTGTATGTTAAAATTGTAAAATAAAATGCTAGCATATCGATAAAATATGAAAATTAATAATAATAAATTAAAAGGTGGTATTTAATTTTAATAATAAATATAACAAATCAAACCCAACTTAGGACAAAACTAGAGTAACTATCTAATAAATACCTTAAACTTATATAAAATCAAAGTTAGAACTTACCTATTCATTTATAGTTCATCTAAACTTCCCAAAAGTTTTAAAAGCATATTCAATGACAACAATTTTGATTTAATTTCCCTTTTAAAAGGTAATTAATGTAGCATAGTATTCTTTTGTTTCTAATAAATAATATATTAGGAACACTTATAAATCCAAAATTTTTAAAAATACAAATAGTTTCTAATTTTTATTCTCTCTAAGTCAGCAATTATTCAATTGGGTAAATTGGTGCTGCAATCACACCATCAAACTTTCAATTGTTGTAAAAACCGAGTCTTCAAATTTATACAAGCCTTTAAATTGACCTATTAAACTTATATAATTATAAAAACAGTACAACAATCGTATAGTTTAATGGTTTAATTTTTATCTTTTTGCAAATTTGGAGGTCTAATTATAACACTAGTAAAAATAAATTAGAGGTTCAATTTTTATCATTAAAAAATTAAAAGTATAATTATAATTAGTACCTCGGATTTTGGATTCATTTTTGTTGTATTAAATTATTTATTTGAAAATTTTTAATGATGAAAACGCAAAACAAACAAAATTTATGAATGGAAAAAAAAAATGAGGAAATTGAGGGAAAAAAATGCTGCTTTATTAATTTTCAACCAAACACGGAATAAAGACTCCTCACCGTCTTGGCTAAGGCAACGATATGCCTAACGGTAACGGTAGAGTCATTGGACCAAACAAAAACTAACCGCACCGCATGACCTTTAACAAAAAACAGAAAAACACCGTCTCCGTTTCTTCAGTGGGTCCCAGTTCAGTGACTAGATCGAAACGACGCGTACTGACTCACGAATAACGACTGTAGCTGGAATCAACGATACTCTTGCTTCCACGAATATACGCATTTTCCTTTTATGTACTTAATTATTTTCTTTTTTAACATTAAATTTTCGAATACCTCAAATTACATTATTAACCTTAATTAATCGCTTCAAATGTTATTGAAAAAAACTGTTTCAATGAGTTATAAAATATATGTACGATTACAATAAAGTTTTCTGACATTAGAGCTAATTCTTTGGTGAAATTTATGATTTTTGGAAAAATAATTAATTTGTGCATTGGACAATTCTTTTTTATGTCAAACTTTATTTCAATAAAATTCAAGAGTTGGAAGAAGTTTAACTTTATATATTTGTTAAAATTATAACTTGAAGACAATGTTTGGAGTTATTTTATAGTAATTAAAATTATTTTTATGGTTTTAAAATATTTTAATTAGAAAAATTATTTCAACGACAAAAACGATTGAAATATTTATAAATATAACAAATTTAACAAATTTTCATAGTCTACTAGTGGTAGATTTTAAAATTTTGTTATATTTTTATAATTATTTTTATTCATTTTACTATATTTGAAAATAATTTTTTCTATAATTCAAAACTATTTTTTTGGTTGAAAAACTATGAAAATTATTTTAAATGACGGTTGAAAATATTTACAAACGTCACAAATTTAGATTGGCTATCGACGATAAACAGTGATAGATATCGATAGATAACAGTAGTTTATCAGTGTTTCTCGTTGCTATATATATATATATTTTGGTTCATTGTTATATTTTTTAAAAAAAGTTAAAAACATAATTCAAAACCAATTTTGATGATACAAAAGTTAATCTAAAAGTGCTAAATTAATTATTAAATATTAAAAATTTCTCTTAATGTTTTAAATGATTCATTAAAATATATTACCACCAATATAATGGATCATTCTTAAATATGGTAAAATAGTGAAACTATTTATAAAATAGTTTTTTAAGAAAAATGGTCAAAAATTGAAAATAAATAAAATATTTACGTTTTACTGTAATAGGTTTTTTTATGAAGGGTAAATATATATATATTTTTAAAAAAAACCTTGTTTAATTTATTATTATTTGGTTTGAATTTTCATTATTTAATTCGGTGAAGAAACTGGAGAATTTTCGCTTTTGTCTGCTCTGTTCTTTCTCTCTCATCTCTTTCATTCCCTTTAAAATGGCGTAAGAGGAAGAGAGCGGGAACGTGTATCGTACAGCTTCTCTTTGCTTTCTCTTCTCCACATCCTTTCTTCCTTCACAACCTCAATCTCTTGCATTGAGATCTGCGCTTCGGTTTTTTGCCTTTCCATTTCTCCTCTCAAGCTTTCAGGTTCCATTTCTCATCTCTAGATCTTCAATCTCTCCACCTTTTTTTCTTTCGGTTTCATATTCTCACTTCTTGCTTCTCGCCATCTCTTTACTCCTGGAGATCCTCTCTTGGAATGAGTTTTTTTTTTAATCTTGTTTGTTATATTTTGTTTGTTTGCTATCTGCCTCCTTGCGGTGTTATTTGTAAGTTTTTTAATGGAGTTACGGGAGCGGATGACTGATTTTGACTGTCTTTGAAATATATTGTGATTAATGGAGTTTATTTTCTATGAAATATATCTGAGTTTATTCTACCTCATTTGCATGGAAGATGCTAGTATGTTAGATCCAGGCAATCGTTGTTTGTTTTGCTTCTTTTGCTCGAGTTTATTGCTGGTAATCTGCTTATGAATGCATTTTGAATCTGTGATTATAATAAGAGGCGTTTTGAACGTTGATAACTGTTACTTTGCTTAGATGCCTTTCCGATAAAAGAGGCGGAAAGGCAGAGAGGCAGAGTTTAATGAAAACTAAGTAGACAGTTCAAACGAGAAGCGTAAGGAGAAAATACAGAAAAGAGAGAATGAATTCCTACTCGAACGCTGGATGGAAATTTTTCGTATCTGGAGGAATAATGATATGGAAAAGTTGTGGATGTTGTAGTCTAGTGAAGAAGCACGCGGTCTTTGGATCTATCGTTTTTAACTCTACCTAAATTCAATATGTAAGGCTGTTTTTTGGAGCTGTTAATATTTTGGTTTTCGTTCAATGATAATGTTCATTAATTTCTGAATCTAACGATCGTGTCTGCATTTGTGAATGGATAAGACCTACGAAGATGACGACGACGACGTGACTTTGTATTCTGTGGTTCCTTTTGAATGTCTCTGCTTGGACTCTTGTTTTGGTTGGTCTTTTCACGACTAGAGATCCTGATTTCTTACTTGTGAAAGAGCAAGTTGATGTTGCAATATATGTTGGTACTCTGTCTTCTTCTATGATTACGAGTATGTTGACGTGTTGAATCTGATAAATCTGTGAAAGATTACAAGACGAACGTCATGCTATTATCTTCGCTTTCCATTGTTAATGTTGCATGAGATTTTGGATAGCGTTTGATGTAAATAAGCCGTTCTGATTATGTTTTTTTTTTTTGTTAAGAGTTCCATACATGTATTAGAGATCAAGCTTTTCCTTGCACCATTACTTTTTTATGCCAATCAGTATTTCTTAATATGTTCAGTCATTTCTTTTATGATATGATGATCAGTGTATACATGATGGTGTAAGGCACTTCACACTTGTTACATCCTTGGGACATGTAAATTTATATACCTCTATCAAACCTTCTGATTGTACTGGTCTGCATAAGTATTGATGTGGAATGAATAATGTGCTTGGAATGCCTGCTTTATAGAGAGTCTTAAGATACACTCTTGAGCTGAACTTTCTTTTGAAAGTAATTATGCTGAATTGCTGCTTACACTTCCAGCTTGCTGTCATGGCTCCTTCAAATGGAACAACAAACAATGCCCATCCTTCCCCACACCCACCACTGAATGAGAGAATACTATCATCCATGACTAGGAGATCTGTTGCTGCACATCCTTGGCATGATCTTGAAATAGGTATGCAATATACCTCACTGTCATTTATTATACCTTTTATGTGGCTGAGAATTTATAGTTAGAATGAGCTACTAATTAACAATTTTTTTTTCCTTTATTTCAGGACCTGATGCTCCAAAGATTTTCAACTGTGTAAGGATGCTGTCCTGAATTTCATAATATCATACATTGTTTTCTTTAAAATGATTGTTGTAGTATGTGATATAATTTCATGAGAGTGCCATAAGGTTTGAACCATAAGAACTTTATTGTTGGATATTGACATTATTCAAGTGGCAGATCAGTATTTTTTATAGTTATCATGTTTTCTTTTTCTTATATTAGTACTTTAGCTTAGACTTTTTAATTTTCACAAAAATTATAGAATATTGATGCATAAATTGATGAATCTTGATTAATTTTCATCATGCAGGTTGTTGAAATAGGAAAGGGAAGCAAAGTGAAGTATGAACTTGACAAAAAAACTGGTCTGATCAAGGTAACAATAAGCTTGCTTGTATATTGTGTTGGATTTTAGCTGCCCTTCAGTTCAATAAAACGGCCCACATTTATTCAGGTTGATCGGATTCTTTACTCATCTGTTGTGTACCCACATAACTATGGCTTCATTCCTCGAACTCTTTGTGAGGACAATGACCCCATGGATGTCTTGGTCATCATGCAGGTACACTTTAATTGTTTCTTTAATGGAAGTTGCACTTGTAATAATATGCTGAATATTTCACCATGTTCTTCTAAAATATTTTCAGGAACCAGTTCATCCTGGATGTTTTCTGAGGGCTAAAGCTATAGGCCTCATGCCTATGATCGACCAGGTAACTCTTCTCGAATAAATGATACCCTTTGTTCTTAAATACAGGAGGTCTAATTATAATTATTACAGGGTGAAAAAGATGACAAGATTATAGCAGTTTGTGCTGATGATCCCGAATATCGTCACTACAATGACATCAAGGAGCTCCCACCACATCGATTGGCTGAGATTCGCCGCTTCTTTGAAGACTGTATCCTAAAATTAGTTTGATTATTTACAATGCTAATCTAATAATTCATTATAACATTCTATCCCCATCTTGTAATGCTTCCTTGACAAGCCATACAGACAAGAAGAATGAGAACAAGGAGGTAGCTGTGAATGACTTTCTGCCAGCCGCTGATGCCTTCATGGCCATCAAACACTCAATGTAAGCAATTCTTATCCTGAGGCAATGCACATTTTTCCCGTATATGTAATTCATTGGTACCAGTTGATATCCATTGTAATTTTTTAACTGAGTTACATTGTTACACATCAACACCAATACCAACCAGAGCTTCGATCTGATAAATGAATGAATGTATTTGTTCATTTCTATTTTATGTGCAGGAATCTCTATGCAGACTACATAGTGGAGAGCTTGAGGCGGTAGAGTCACACCTCAAAACAAATTGGTAAAGTGATTAACATTCACATCATATAATATAATACGTTGGTTCGAAGTTGAGGAAAGAATTTAGTATCCCTATGGTTTTTGTTAATATGCATGCTTTCATACTTGGAATATACACTGCTTTATGTTAGGGGAAAAAAAAAAGATGATGCCGATAAATTGATTGTATCAATGTTTGAATCAAAATACGTTACACAGCGATCATACTAGTCTTAGAGTAATGGCTATATTTTTTAATTTTTTTTTTTAAATTTTCCTTTAAAAGTTAGGGTCTATTGTAATGAATCTAATACTTTTATATTCTACTACTAGTCTTGGTGGGTTCCGTCACCATTGTTCCTATCAGGTCTTTTCTTCTTTTTCTCTTTCTTTTTCCCGTTCCCTCATCATGATAACAGTGAAGTCAACTACAAGTCATTTCGTTTGGTTAATAACTCTCTAATTTCGAAGTTGATAGTACAAATTTAACATCGGTGAGATGTGCTCATTTTGACTCATTTTACATTATTACTGTTTTGAGGCAAAAATATAATTGGGAATTGGGGATTTTTAACTCCAAGGCGTTCCTTAAAATCAGATTGTATTTTTTCAGTCAACTCAACAATACCATTTGTTAAACCTTATAATTTGACGTTGCTTTGTTTTTCAATATTTTTAATTTTGCTTTTAGTATTTGCTGTTTTCGAAAAGTATTGACAAAACGTGAGTTAAGTTTTAAAAAATAACTAATGTGCTGTTTTTATGGTAAATCGTAAATGGATTGTGGAATGCACAAAGATAGATGTAGTTTGAGATGTACTTATAAACCCTCAATAATCTTGAATCACTTTTATGATAGTGATGAGCACAATCGAAGTTCAAAACAGATGTACCATGCAGCATAAATGATTAAATTCCTTGTGTTTTATTTTTTTAAAAAAATCTAAATAATTTGTAAGGTTTGTTCAACGTTTGTTGTCTAACAAAAATGCAACATGTAAATGATTTGTTAATTAAATTACGATTGTGTCAAAACATATTGGATTATCTTCGTATTTGCATTGTGATATGACAAATGATGTCTTTCTCAAATTCTCTATCTCCTCCTTCATCTCCCCTCATCCTCTCCAACGAGCCTTGCAATCGCCACACCCATGTTCTCCTTCCTACCCGGTGGCGCAATGACTTTTAGATTGAATCAAAGACCCCCATTTTAGATTGGAGCACCACAACTGTTGTGACTTCTAGATTTTAAATGATCAAATGGAATCGCGAATTTTAATGAACCTCACAACACGAGAACGAGGGATGGTAATGGCAATGTAGGTTCATGAATAGAGACGAAGGAAGACCACATACACCTTTTTTTCTTTTTCCTTTTCTTTTTAAAATCAATGTCAATTTGAAACTTTAGATACCAAAATTATATTTTAGGCTTAAAAAATCTGTTGAGAAGTGTAAGTTGACAACAAGTCAAGAAATTTGGAAAATAGAAAAACGAATTCTTAGTTTTGTCCAGCAGGAAAGGAACTCATGATTACTAAAATTAAAGATTCCTTTTTCAGAAAAAGGACGAAATGATTCCAGTGCTTTTCTCTCTCATGGACCAAGATATTTAGCTTCCTCACTATCAAATATCTCCTTCCAAACTCTTCTATCTCTCCTGGACTAAAAATATGTCTTAATAAATTAAATTTGGCTTAACTTGACTCGTAAAAAGTTTGAATTTTAGTCGACTTCAAATCATGTCGGTGCAAAATCTATAGTTCTTAGTATTGTTTTATATTTGATTGTGTATGATTGTTTGATCAAATATGTCTCTATCATTAGATTGTGGTATTTTATGTTTATGATTCAAATCACGTAAAAGAATATACCACTTCAACCCGAATAATTGTGAGGAAACACAAAATAGGAATTATAGAAACTTATAGGGACAAAATGATAATATAAAGATTCTATAAGGCAGATGAAAATATTTCAAGAGCAAATCATATAGCTCTGTGGTCCAATTTCCATCTAATGATTCAATGATTCAATCCATCTCATAAAGCCCCCTACATACCCGCATTAACCCATAAGTTGATAAGATACAAACATTCATAAGAGATGTTACATCTTACATGATTTCATCTTAGAATTGTGATAACACAAAGGAATGTCCTACAATATAAAGGCACAAACAGATAAAGTGGTCCTAAACATGAAGATAGATCCAATAAATACAGAAATTGAGTAGTTGTGGAGCATACGAGAAGCTAAGCTAGGCCTTCTTGGGGGACTTCGTGCCCTTAGAGGGAGACTTGGGCTCCTTTGCTGCTGCTGCTGCCCTGTCGGATTTCTTTGGAAGAAGGACCGGGTTGATGTTCGGAAGCACTCCACCATGAGCGATCGTCACCCCGGCAAGAAGCTTCCCGAGTTCCTCGTCGTTTCTCACAGCCAAGAGCACGTGTCTTGGGATTATCCTGTTTTTCTTGTTGTCTCTTGCTGCATTCCCAGCCAGTTCCAAAACCTAAAGCATAATCCGGTCTTAAACTGATAGGTGATAGAATGCTTACTCAGATGCTATACATCTATATATTCGTGAGTTTCTGGGGTAGCTTACGAGTATCTCGACTAATCTCATTGGACAATCTGTCTTGCCCTACAATATTTGGATGTCAAGGAAACCCATAGGATATTAAGTCCTAGGTAGGTGGTCACTAGGAATTGAACTCATCCTTACTCCTTCTTCCTAGCCCTTTATCAAACTCATGACCTTTGTTTACCCCTAAGTCAACCTATATGATTAAATTAGATATTATATTAAATCACCACGACATCAATATATTCAAGTTTGGAAGTTAGTGATACATATATTTCATCTCTTATAGATATCCTTAACACAATAACCCAATTGCTCAGTACACAACATAAATTCTTGTATTCTCATCAAACACTTGTGTGCAAGATTCAATCAGTGAATAAATTAAGAGAATTCTACTAGACCTCAAAGGATAATCAAAATTTCTCTATTTCAAAATGAATTTAGGTGTCAATCCCCGCAATTGTTGAAATTAAAAAAAAAAAAAAAGCAGCCATTTCTATGAAGCCAAAATCAACACATTGATAAAAAGTCGTTTGGATAAAGCATCAGAATCAGGACATAAAGGACAGCGGAAAGGAGTTATAAAAGCAAGACAAAGCGGATACCGAGGGAAGTTGAGAATTTATTCAGATTGAATTTCTAATTTTTCAGATTCACTAAAATAAACTATTTAAATATTTGAAAAAAAACGTTTTTTTTTTAAAAACAGTGTTTGATTTATAAACAAAATTTGTACGCTTTTCAAACTCTAAAATCTCTACCAAACAACGACTTTAGAAAAAACCTGAAATTAAAGTGTTTGTGTTATCCTCCTTCTATTAATTTGTATTTGTTTTAAGAATTTAAATAGAGATTTAAGTCTCTTTACAAAACTTGAAAACAGTAATATAAAAAGATAGATGAAACAATCATAAATTTAAAATACAGAAAATTGAGTTTCCATTTGCTATCCATTTTGTTTTTCAATTTTTATTTTTGAAAATTAAAACTAGTACGTCCCAATTTTTTAGAACATTATGCATATCTAAGTACAAGAGTTGAATTCTTAGTCAAATGTAAAAAAAGTAATAAAATTAAATTAAAACTGCTACTTTTTTTAATTTCTTAAAGTTGACTTAGGGTCTCTGTTTCAAAAATCTAGCTTTTATTTGAACTCTTTGGATAAAAACGGTTTAAATACACTTCAAAATAGTTATGAGTGGTTACCAAATACTTTCATTTTTTTCTAAAATGACTTATTTTTTAAATTAAATACTTGAAAATATTTTTAAAATTATTGGTAAAAAGTAAGAATCCAATAAAAAAATTAGGACCGTTTGGTAATCATTTGGTTTATAAAAATTATGCCTACAAATCTCACTTTCATTCATTGATTTCTAAGTTTTGTTCGCTACATCCGAGAGTCAATTGGCTTAATTTTAAAAAACCAAGAACCAAAAACAAAATATGGTTACCAAACGATACCTTACGGATCAAAGGAGTGCCTTTAAGCTTAATTTTAAAAACTGAAAGCAAGAAATGAGATGGTTATCAAACCAACACTAAAAAGAATGAAATCGATATCAAACCGGCCTTAAAATTCTATTTAAAAAAAAAACACAAAACTTAGAATGGACTTGTCTATATACACAAAACCACATAGAGAAATCAGAGAATAGATTACATAAATAATAAAATTTAAATTTAAAAAAGAAAGAACACCTAATTACATTAATTTGGGGATTTTATATATGAAGAGAAAGAGCTAAGAAAATCAAATCTAAGCCATTAATAAGAAATAAAGAAAATGCACTTCGATCCAAGGATAGAATCCATTGAATAAACGATCAGATTTCACACACACAATCAAAACATGTAAAATCCTCCAACAGAAACTGAAAAAAGAAACCCTAAATTAAGTCAATCGAAAGTGACAAACTGAGAAGAACGAAGTAGTAGTATATATTCACCTCAGCAGCGAGGTATTCAAGCACAGCAGCAAGGTAAACCGGAGCGCCGGTTCCGACTCGCTGAGAGTAACGGCCATTCTTCAAGTAGCGGCCGATTCTGCCGACGGGAAACTGGAGGCCGGCTTTGACAGAGCGAGAGACAGGCTTCTTCTTGGGTCCGCCAACGCCTCTTCTGCCGGCGAAACCTTTCTTCGCCTTGCTGCCAGAATCCATTGGCAGAGAAAATTTTCTCGGGAAACGAACAGAAAAAGGATGAAAAGGTGAGGGAGGTTATCGACGGGGTTTCAACGGAGATGACATTTTTTTTATGAAATGTGAAAAATAAAATTGAAAGTGAATGACACACGCCGTATTCGTGATGACATGGACGCATCGCTGTATCAATTAAATTCTTTTTAATTATAATTTTATCAAATTAAAAAGTATAAAACTACACGTGGCAAATAAAATTTGAAATATATAAAGATAAACTACTGAGTGATACTTGCAATTACGCCCTCAAACTAGACATGTATTAAAATTTAACCCTCAAACTTACAATAATTGTAAAAAATTTAAGCTTCAATGATAAAATTAAACCCTCAAACTTATATAAATATTACAAATTATACAATTATATAAGTTTAAATATCCAATTTGACCCAATTTTAATACTTGTATAAGTTTGATGGCTCAAATTTTAAAATTGAAAGTATAATTGTAACTACCGAATCTTTTAAGATCAATCAAGGATTTTAAATACACATCTCTAAAATAATTAGATTATAATTTGATATATTTAAGGATTATAATATATATTTTAAAGATACAACGATAAAAAAATAGAATAAATATGAAAGTTTAAGAACCAAAACGATGCTGAACAATATCCATGTTAATTTGTTCTTAAGTTAAAATTCAGTTTTAATCCTTATACTTTTGAGTTTTGTTTTATTTTAATCTAATTACGTTTAAATTTTCAAATTTAGTCTGTATACTTATAATTTTTAAATTTAGTAATTACTGTATTTTTAAACAAAAAAACTATTAATTTATTGTTAATTTTTCGAAAAATGTACTCTCTATTAAAGATTCTCTATAAATTTGAAAGCATATTTAAAAAAATCCTTACATACTAAAACTCAATGACAAAATTAAAACAAATTTAAAAGGACATCAACTAACCAAATAAAAAAGTTCTTTTATGAATGTGCAATAACCAAAAGTGATATTTGACCTATATTATACCAGGTATTTAAAGCCAAACTTTGTAACTTCGAAACTTCCAGTACATTTGTACTCATTATTCTGAATCAAACAAGTTTTTTTGTCAAAATGAACACAACTCAACTATCATAAATATGTACTAAAAAACTACTGCCTTCAATATCGTACCATGTGGAGCTAGTATAGATATCCAAGTAGGATTTTTGTGTGCCCTGTCATAGTTTGTTGAGTTAGGTAAACACATTAATTTTGAGTAGAAACAAGATAAGGTGTTAATTAAATCAATGTACCCATTTCATGAATTAATTTGTCACATACACATAAAACAAGAGAAGCCAAATAAATACTCCTCACAAGCATATGCTACAACTCATAATTGACCATTAGTCACACCTTCTTTGGTTAACACTTTATTTGATCAAATCTAATAAGCTCACTTTCTTGGATCTGAGCTTTAACTTTAAAAAATATATCTTAAAATTTTTTAACAATATAAAGAAACTATATATTGTTCTATAGATAGAAGTAATGTTAATAACTTAATTCTAAAAAAAATATAATAATAATGGTTTGTGTTTAGAAATTGCCTAAGAATTAGAACATTTAATTGAAAAATGGTGAGAAACTAAGCATGGGTTTCAAAAACAAAAGAGCAAAATCAAACGGTTATCAAACTGAGAATAAAACACCCTCTAGAATAACTGTTTGAATTACAGATATTGGGTATGGGATTACATTCAAATACTAGTCTAAGAGACAAACATAAATACCACAAGTTGTCTTCATTTTTCAAAGAATATTAGAGATAAAAATAGAATAATTATTAAATATAAAAACTAAAATAAAATACATATAAGAAGTTAAAATATGGATAATAAACCTAAGGTCAGTAAATACATTTTTTAATCCAAATTCATACCTATAACAAAATAATGCCCAATTTCTGGCGGTTTTGAGGCCACCTTGAGAGTGCTGTTCATGAATTTTATCTATAGTACCCATGGATGAAGAACAAACATCAAACTCAACCATATGCAATTGGAAAAAATGACCAAATGCTATGAGATTTCATAAATTTTGCAAGCAATCATCCACACCAACCAATTGTCTTGTTTGTTCTGATACCAAATTCAGAGGTCTCAGATTGAGGCTGTGGAGGAGGCCTAGGCTCTCTGGGTTTGGCAGGATCAACAAAAATAACCCATCCGTCAAGAAACTTTGCATTCATTTCTTCTCTAGCTTTCTCAGCCTCTTCTATTGTACTGTAGGTTACAAAGCCGAATCCCTTCGATCTTCCCGTCGCCCTATCAGTTACAACCTTTGCTGTACAAATGTCGAGGCAATGTCAAGATGTTGCACTCTGCAACAAATGTTCATAGATTTGTAAATTGGAGAGAGGGAGAGAGTGCTATACCTTCTACAAGCTGACCGAAGGAAGAAAAGGCTTCTTGGAGCTTCTCATCCGTCGTTAATCTCGAAAGACCTGTTCATTTTATAGGAGTGAAACTTTCACCAGGCATATCCAATCTAAATTTGTTATGTACTTCTATACTCTACTACTCTTGGATTCGTAAAAGAATATTAGATTATGAAAAAAATCATATTTGTTCGAATGTATTTATAACGGATATGTTGACTTGGTCTTTGAATCCATTCTATCTATCAAAAACAAATTCCTATAAATTTCTAAATGTACATTGTAACTTTGTCTACTTCTCAGGGTATAACGATAGACCAAGAACTCGACTAAAGGGAATTGGCATATATGGAAATCTCTATGATATTCGAATTATACACAAAACTACCATACTTGTAAAAAAAGAGAAGAGATGGGTTTGTAATACCACTACCCCTTCATTAATTGATACTCGAGAGGTGTTTCGTATAGAATGAAAGAACAAATGAAGGATTTATAAAGGTTTATAAGATGTAGGCATTGAGGGTGCTGTCTCATGAACTCTTTCTAATGAGAAGGTTCATCTTCTTTTCTTTTCTTTCTTTCTTTCTTTCTTCTTGGTCGCGTGTGTGTTTGTGTGTGTGTGTGTGT
>JBBPDJ010000023.1:18206533-18229373 GCA_037974625.1 Cucumis cinereus
ATTTCTGTATACCTACTCCCTTCATTCTTTAGGAGGTTTGTCAACCAAATTGCAGACCTTCGAATGCAAAGGGAATATTGTGTTGCATAAGAAATGAATTAGCTTTCTTACAACAATACAACCTCAGTTTTCTTATATATATATTTGTGAGTATTCGGACTAGCTTATATTCACTTTGACTAATCTTACGGGACGACATTTGGGGGACAAGAATACTTGTAGATATCAAATTTTAGGTAAGTGACCACCCACTCCTGAGCCTCTATCAAGCTCATGCACCCTATTTACTACCAGGCCAACTATGACGATTCTTTCTTAATTGCTTAAGCTATCAAGCCGCACGCATGATTGATAAATGATAAGGATAGGAATAATTTTCTAATTTCCGACACCAAAACAAACCCCACCACTTACTGACGAGTGAAACAATTTCATAAAGGCAAATAGGAACAGAAATACCATAAACAAATGGGATAAAAGTAACAGAACAGAGCATTGTTGATAAACTAGATCCCCCATTTAGTTCTTTGAAACTAATTGTTCAAGTGTAAGAAATAAAGGGTGCGCAACAACACCGGAAATTTCTCATAATCCAAACAGAAAATTGATCCCAATACCAAATTTCCGAATCATTCTCAATAATCCAAATAAGAAGAAAGGCGTATCACAAGATGATTCTGCGAGGCTTACCACTGATGAAGAGCTTAGGGGATGTAAGAGTTGAGCTGAGACGAACGGCATTCCACTGGGATCGGAGAATGGAGGAGGAAGAAGAAGAAGATCCATTAAGAACGCGCCTCACGGTGGAGAAGAAAGCCATATGACTCGATCGGCCGATGAAAAAGAAGAGACCGCTGCGACGGAAAGATTTTTAGGGTTTAGGGGTTGGGTTTTGGCTTACACAACCGTTGCCCTTTACTTCTGAGTTATTTCCATTTATATTTACTTTTTATTTTTGAGAAAATTATCGTTATTTTTATCGTTATTATATTTTGAATTCATAATCTTAGTAATAATAACTTCGGTCGCATATCAATTTAGAACTTGAAAGTTTGAAACTAATAATTCTATTAATATAAACACTAATTTTTTTTTAAGTATATCAATTTGCTAATTTCATTAAGTTTTATTTAAGAAAATACCGTTTGAAACCTATAATTATATCGATTAAATGTCTAAACTTTCATAAATGATTCAATTTAAGCTCTTAATAAAAATTTTATTTGATAATTGTCCACTTTTTAAAATCGATATTTTAATGAAGTGTATACTTAATGATTTTAAAAGGCAATCATAATGAAAATTTTGGAATTTGATTAACTCAAAACTTACGTTTTCACTTGATATTGGTTGAACAAAGATTGGAGAAGGTGTCATCAGTTAAAGATGATGTCATTAATTAAATTTAGCATTATAAGCCACATTTGTCTAACTCTTCAATCCAAAAGTAGAGGAATGAGAATTTGAAAGTGGAGGAATGAGTATTTGAAGGTGGAATCACCTTGTAAATCTTTCAATGCGGGACAACGATGAAATAAAATAATAATTTTTTTTTGTTTTGTAAATAAACATTTTTTATATTCCTTAAAAAATAAAGAAAATTGCCACATTAAAACCTTTTAAATTTTTAATAAGTTTACAATTATACGTATCTATTTTTTTATATTTAAAATAAATAAATAAGAGAAAAGGAAAGAGAAGAAAAGGCCTGCAAAGTCGAGCATGAAGAGTGAATTTTCATTATTATTATTACTATTTTTTGAAGCGAAGCAAAGGGCATCCTTATTTTATTTTATTCATTATTATTTCTTTTTTAATAGATGACTTAAATCTATGAGATGATAAAATACGGAAAAACTCGTACAAGAATCAGTTCACTTCGAAATGGACGTATTAACTCACGTAACCGTACGCATAGAGTACCACATTAGAAAAATCAAGAGTTTCGCATGTCTTATAAGATAAGCGAGTTATTCCACTCATTATCAACTGGTTTTAAGATGAAATGATGCAACGATAAAAGGTATTAGGTCAAATCCATGACCAAACAAGAAAAGTTCATCCCTAAATAAGAGAGAACTCTCTTCAAGGATCGAAGTTGTATATTGAAATGTTGATCAACAACTTCCTAATACAACCCTAGATTGTTTATTTATAGACTGACAAAAAAATTAACATCGATAACTAATTAATTCTAGTTGAACACTAATTAATCTAAATAAAGAAGTAAACAAGTAAATTTTCTTAACAAAAAAGAACTAAACAAGTATTAAACTAAAATATACTAATTACTTTTAATTCATCTCCATCATTCACCCCGACTTATAAAAACAAACTTGTTTTCGAGTTCAAGATAATAAAGTAAAGCTTTCTTCGATCGACGTTTTGAATGTGGTAGACTTCAACTAAAACATTTCGACGCAAAAATTTCTAAATCTGAATTCGAATTAAAACGTTAAATTATAATTAAAAGCAAGCTCCGTGGAAATATTTTCAAAATGAGTATGAAAATTAATTGTTGAAGGATACCTTTTAAAATTGAAATGACTTGGGTGACCCATTAGTGATGCAACACAATTACGTTATATTCATAATTCAGGAGAATTAAAAGTAATATAATGTAATTGTGTGGAGATATTTGGAGGTATGTTGCCCTAAACAAGTTATATCAATGTAGCTTTTGGCCCTAACTTAATGATGTTGGTAAAATCCTTAGGTGCTTAAAAAATAAATAGAGAGTCGTAGAAGATGCAGTTGTGATGGTATCCATACATGGTTGGCACCAGAGGTGATAGTTTGTAGAGATAATTGCTAGGGTATGGTCTTTGCCAACGATGGTTCTCAAAGGTGGTCATCAAAGCATGATGCTGCCATAAGTTGACAGTAGTCGCTGATGGTGGTTTTCAAACCATGTCACCGACGATGTTTGTCAACAGAGTTGACACTGACGATGACCAATAGGTGAAGTTATTGGAAACATTAGAACGATAGAGAGAAAGATATATCAAATACTGTAGAAATAGATAGAGTTAAGTGATTTTAGGACATTAACATGAGTTGAGTCGAGATAAAAACTCAAATCAATGTTTGTATATTTAAAACTTGAGGTCTACCTCAAATAAATTCTAATTTTATATCATAAACAAATCAATTGTTTTTTTTTAATATATTATAAATTTAAAAATATATTACACACAGAAATAAATGTTTGGAGATCCATTAAATATTTTTTAAAAAACTTAAAAAACGACAATTTTAAATTGAAAGAAATTGAGTAGAGTGAGTGAAGTTAAAATTTAACCTACATGAGACTGAATTTTTCTTTGGTTTGGCTTTTTCTTTAAGCCGACTTCAACAGAAAGAAGGAAGTTCATCATCGTTTTCAACAGTGATTTTCACTAGCACGACACGCTCCTCTTCTCTGCTATTTGAATCACTGGCACCATAATTAACACTCTCAACCACCCAATATAACCGTCTTCCTCCTCCGTTCATTCATTTCTCATTGCCGGATTAACACTTCCGATTTCTCTGTTTTTTGAGTTCTTCCGCAACCATCCAACGAGAAAAAATGGTAATCCCTCGATTCATTTGCTTCGTTTTTAGCTTCCCAAGTGTTTGATTACATGACCCATTTCGTTGTTTTGAAGTTTGCTGCTACAGATGGGTTTCTGGTCATTTGTCAAGATTCTCCTTATTTTCTGAGGGGAAATGTGTTTTTGTTGTTTAGCTTCTCTTTTTTGGTTCAACTTGGTGTTTAATCTTCGATGTGATCAAGGCGTGTATTTGAATTGATTGGAGTTATTTGAATGTGTTTGGTTTGGGTTGATTTATAGTTCATGAATTGTTTTGGTGTGTAAAGATAAGTTCTGAGATCTAGATATCTGATCTGGTTTGTCTTGGAATGGATTTTTGTGATTGAAACAAGTGTATGATTTAGTTTAATGATCAATTGCGCAAACGGATTTGCAACTGCTTCTTGGTGAGGTTCTCATATTGAAAAGAGGAAGAAAGCTCACAATCTTTCTAAGTTGTTTGGAATATAATTACCATTGCCCTGGTTTATCTAGTATGATATCATAGCCGATGATGCTCAAATGAGTATTCGGTCCAAAATTGGGATCCAACCCATATCGGTAAACTCAAGAAGGCATCGTCTTGAGGGGCATGTTGAAGATTCCACATCGTGAAGATAAAGAGACCTCACAATCTTTATAAGATACATAAAATAATCTGTCAATTGGTTTTGAGATGAAACCATGTTTATCGAATACGTATGTCTTCTTAGTTCTTATTGAAATTCTTTCTTGTGGTGGAAATGGTTCCTCCTTTTAGCAGTTTATTTATTCCCCTCTCAAAGATCCAATCTTCCTTTTAAAGTTGTATGGAGTTTTGTTGTTGCAATGATCTGAGTTTTGCATCATGAACTGAGAAATACTATCTATTCATAAGTCATATACTTTTGTGGCATTATAGAAACAAGAGAAGCTAAAATAAATTTTGAGTTGGAGTTGCGATTTTCATTTTCACTAACAGAATATTTCAATCACCCCTCTATTCTGTTAAGGAAGAGGGGAAATAATTTTCATTTCCTTTGCTTACCTATAAGGCAAATGAAGGGGTTAAAAGGTGTGTGTTTTGGGGGTCAGTCAACCATCATTTTTATTGCATACTATTCATGTTTTCAAGTTAGAAGATACTTTAAGGTGATCAAATATTACAAACTTAACTTAGCTTGACCATTTAGAATGATTCAAGTTCTTTCAATCCAAAATGTGTTGATAAGAACACTCTTTTGTGAATCTGACAGGCCAATGCAGCATCAGGAATGGCTGTGAATGATGAATGTAAGTTAAAGTTTTTGGAGCTCAAGTCGAAAAGAACTCATCGTTTCATTGTCTTTAAGATTGAGGAGAAGCTGAAGCAAGTTGTTGTGGAGAAACTCGGTGGGCCTAGCCAGAGTTATGAAGATTTTGCTGCTAGTCTCCCTGCCAACGAGTGTCGTTATGCTGTCTATGATTTTGACTTTGTCACGGAAGAAAATTGCCAAAAAAGCAGAATCTTCTTCATTGCCTGGTAATGACAATTCCTCTGTTTCTCCACTTGTGTCATTCATTCAGTGTTTGCATTCTTCATTTGTTCACTAATTGAACTGTTAAATCACAAATGAAGGTCTCCTGATGATTCAAAGGTCAGAAGCAAGATGATATATGCAAGCTCCAAGGACAGATTCAAGAGAGAGCTTGATGGAATACAAGTAGAGCTGCAAGCAACTGATCCAACCGAGATGGGTCTCGATGTCATTCGAAGCCGTGCCAACTGAACACAAAACACAAAGACCATGGAAATGAATCGAAACGGTTAAAGTTTGTGAAATGGGAGGCTTAGATTTCTCTGAAAATCTTCTGTTCTACTTGAACAAGTATGCAGCTGTGTGTCATCTACTTTCTCATGGTATTTCTTTTAACTTGTTATGCAACTGTTTGTCTTGAGTGACCATCTGGAGTCTGATTATTACCTATAAAAGCTAATATATATGTAGCTTGAGGGGTTAGTTGAAACCTTATGCTAATTTCAACTGTCTTTTTTTTTTTTTTTTAGTTTTACTTTGGATTTATGGCTTTTTAAGTGATGATGTATTTAATAACATTACATTCTTTCTTCTTTAACCCAAATATTATCCTCTCTCCCTTTGGGTCATTGTTATTTGGTTTGGCAGTAAATAAAAATTGATTGCTTGATTCTTTGTTGGTAATGCTTTGGTGCCTATTCTGATTTTGATCCATTAAGTTAGTGTTCATTCTTGCTGTATTTGTGCTTGTCTGAACTGAACTTACAGTAATAAAATCTTGTTGAAATCAATTGTTTTTTTGTCTGTCTTATTTGGTAGCAAATGGTTTTTTAAAAAATTAAGTTTGTAATTACTATTTTCATTTATAAGTTTATTTGCCATTTCCTTTCTACCAATGTTTCCAAGAACTTTGAAAATTGACTAAAAATAATCTTTCCTTGAAAAAGAAAAACAAAATTTAAAAATAAAAAATGAAATATTCAGTAAATGGAGCTTGAAAACATAATGTCATATCCTAAAGCTTTGAATTACTCATTACAAACAGTAGAGAGACATACAATTAAGAAATTTATATTTTTCTACCTTCATTCACGTATTATTGAACGATAGAAACATCGATATAGTTTTTAGATTGAAATTATCCAAATTTGAAAACAAGATTAAAGCATATAGTGGCAAAAAATATGTAAATTGTTCTTTTAGAATATAGTTCAGTTTAATAAAATTAAAAGCTTTTTGATTTTTTAGTTCGTGTATAGTTTTAGTTTGATAGTATATTTTCAAAAATTTTAATTTAGCCTCTCCCAACTAATAAAAACAGTGGTTGATTCTCACACTTCATCTCATCATTTATGAAGTTTAGTTTGAGATTCAAATTTTGAGACTTCAGTAAATACATTCGTATCGAGGTGGAAAGGAGTATACAACAATTACCACTAAGTTATACTCAGTCCGCATAAAAAAACACAATATCTACCAACGGTTATCTACTAGGAAAAGAGTATAAAACTGTCATCTAACACAATCGAGGTTGGATATTTGCCCTAAAAAACCCATTTGGAAATTGAAGCAAATCAAGCAGTTTCCGAGAAAAAGGGAAGAGCTTAAGCTTGTGAATTCATCCACCCGTTATCGTTCTCATCGATTTCTATCTCAAAGATTTGCAGTGTCATCCTCTCTGAGATTCCACTTCCACTTCGCCGGCGATTGTTCAACATCTCTCCGGTTTCTTCACTGTGACGGCGAACCTCTTCAAAATCTTCCTGCGTTCAATGTGTTTGTTGAATTGACTCAATGGCTTTCACTTGTGTTAAGTGTTATCCATGGTCTCTCCCTCACGCTCCCCTCTCTTTTTCCTCTAAACCCATCTCCAATTCCTCCATTTTCTTTTCTGCTTCAGTTTCTGACCAGCTCGCCTCCTCTTCTTCCTCCAATTTCACTTCCTCTTCACCAAATGTTCATCATCTTCCTCCTGATTTCACTCCCAAACAACTCATCGAGACCCTTCGTCGCCAGACTGATGAAGTGGCGGCCCTTCGTGTCTTCAATTGGGCTTCAAAGCAGCCTAACTTCGTGCCCAGTTCCTCAGTTTACGAGGAGATTCTTCGAAAGCTTGGAAAAGTAGGGTCGTTTGAGTACATGAGGCGTGTCCTGGAGGAGATGAAGCTCTCTGGGTGTGAGCTTGATAGAGGTATTTTCTTGATTTTTGTTGATAGTTATGCAAACTTCGAGTTGTATGATGAAGTTATGGGCATTGTTAAAGAAATGGAGGATGAATATAGGATAAAGCCAGATACCCGTTTCTATAATGTGTTGTTGAATGTTCTTGTGGATGCAAATAAGCTTAAACTTGTCGAAACTGCACATTCGAGCATGGTTAGAAGACGAATTAGGCATGATGTTTGGACGTTTAATATTTTGATTAAGGCCCTTTGTAAAGCTCATCAGATTAGGCCTGCCATTTTGATGATGGAAGAGATGCCAAGTTATGGCTTATCTCCAGATGAGACCACATTCACAACTATAATGCAGGGGTACATTGAGGAGGGAAATTTAGATGGTGCACTGAGAATTAAAGAACAGATGGTAGAATATGGGTGCTCTTGTACTGATGTTACTGTTAATATCTTGATTAACGGGTTTTGTAAACAGGGTAGGATTCATCAAGCCTTGAGTTTTATTCAAGAAGCTGCAAATGAAGGATTTCGTCCTGACCAGTTTACATATAATACTCTTGTGAATGGTTTGTGCAAGGTTGGTCATGCTAAGCATGCAATGGAAGTTGTAGATGCAATGCTTTTAGGAGGATTTGATCCAGATATCTACACATACAACTCTCTGATTTCTGGATTGTGTAAGCTGGGTGAAATTGAGGAGGCAGTGAAGATTCTGGATGAGATGGTTTCAAGGGACTGCTCTCCAAATGTTGTCACCTATAATACTATAATTAGCTCCTTGTGTAAGGAGAACCGAGTTGAAGAGGCCATGGAAATAGCTTGTCTTCTCACAAGTAAGGGAGTCTTACCAGATGTTTGTACATTCAATTCTTTGATACAGGGTCTTTGCCTGTCTAGCAATCACAGGAATGCTATGGAGCTTTTTAAGGAAATGAAGGGTAGAGGATGTCGACCGGATGAGATTACGTACAATATGTTGATTAACAGTCTTTGTTCAAGTAGGAAACTGGATGAAGCTTTAAATCTGCTAAAGGAAATGGAATTGAGTGGCTGTGCACGTAATGTAGTTATCTATAATACATTAATCGATGGGTTTTGTAAGAACAAGAGGATTGAAGAAGCAGAGGAGATATTTGATGAGATGGAACTTCAGGGGGTTTCAAGGGATTCAGTGACCTACAACACTCTTATTGATGGGCTTTGTAAAAGCAAGAGAGTGGAAGATGCTGCTCATGTACTGGACCAAATGATAATGGAGGGCTTAAAGCCAGATAAATTCACCTACAATTCACTTCTCAATCACTTTTGCAAGACCGGGGACATTAAAAAGGCAGCAGATATAGTTCAAACTATGACATCAGGTGGATGCAATCCCGACATCGTCACCTATGGTACCCTTATCAGTGGTCTCTGTAAGGCAGGAAGAGTTCAGGCTGCAAGTCGGCTTCTCCGGTCAATTCAAATGAAAGGGATGGTTCTAACACCACCGGCCTATAATCCTGTTATCCAAGCATTGTTCAAACGGAACAGAACTCATGAAGCCATGAGACTTTTCAGAGAGATGTTAGAGAAATCTGAACCCCCAGATGCAATGACATATAAGATTGTTTATCGTGGTCTCTGCAACGGTGGAGGGCCGATTGGAGAAGCAGTGGACTTCACGGTCGAGATGATCGAGAGAGGAAATATACCAGAATTCTCATCATTTGTTTTGTTGGCTGAAGGTCTCTGTACTTTGTCCATGGATGACACCCTTGTAAAGCTTGTTGATATGATAATGGAGAAAGCTAAGTTCTCAGAGAGCGAGATGTCGACGATAAGGGGCTTCCTTAAAATCAGAAAATTTCAAGATGCATTGTCAACTCTTGAAGGTATCTTAGATGATATGTATCCCAGAAGATCGTATTGAGGAAGACGATAATGAAGTGTTGTTTTTACTACTCATGGAGGTATTTTGTACGAACTAAAAACACTATGGTCTTGTACATGTAATTGGAAATTAGTAGAAGCTTTAGAGGCCAATTTGCTGCCATTGGTATGATATCTAGTTGAGTCCATGTAGTTATCTTATACTCTTCCATTTAAGTTTAAGTTTAGATATTGATAGAAACATTTTATTTTCTAAAGTTATTTTCTAGGCTCCACTTATGGAAGTTAAATTTTGATTATATTACAAATTTGTTTAGTATGATTTAGACAAGCGGTTAGAATGAATTAAATTATCGTAAAATAAATTTACATGGCTCTTAGCTTAGGTCCTAGAATGTGACATTTTTTTCTATCTCTATCTTATTCTATTAAGTAATTAAAAAATTACAATAATTATAAAGTTTTACTATTTCTTTTTATCAATTTTAAAATTTAACTTAAAATTTCACTTCAAATTTATTTAATTAATAGACATTCAGTATTTAGTGAAATTTTGAGTTTGTTTAAAACTTAAATTAAATAATTAGATTGAAACAAAATTCAAATGGTAGCATTTTGAAACCTATGAATTAAATTAGCATCAAACTTAAATCTTAAAAAGCACAAGTGTAATATAAAGAGCCATTTAGGTTCAAATATATATATATATATATATATATATATATTGAAATATCTCTTGAAGAGGAAATTCCAACCTTTAATCAATTTATCATCACAAAATCATTTTTGTAAATTTTAATAATTTTAAAATCATCCAAAAAATCATTTCTCTCTCTCTCTCTATCTTATTCTATGAAATATCCCAGTTTGTACTTAAAAAAAACACCATGCCATAATGAAATAAGAGAAAGTGATTAAAAAGTTTAATAAATAATAAAATCAAACGTCAAAACTCTAAAAAATAAAATAAAATCAATCAGGAAAAAAAAGATCGAAGAACGAATCGGAAGCACACAAATCTTCTCCATTTCAACCACCAATACCTCATCAGTCAAAACCTAATCCATCCATCTTCTTCCTCCTAAATAATTAGCTCATCCATGAAACCAAACCCTAATTCTCACTCACACCCACTCCCTTTCTTCTTCTCCTATTTCTTTTCCCATACCCCCTCCTCAAAATCCAAGCAAAAAATGCTCCGATTTCTCTACCGCCGTCTCCGATCCCGGTGGCCGCTCCTCGTCTTCTCCGCCTGCTGGACCCTTCTCTTGACGCTCACCGTAGCCGCCGCCTCCTTCGCGCCCGAGCTCGCCTTCGCCTCCGCTATTTCTCCGTCCTCGTCTTTTGCTGCCGAGTGCAAGTCCGATGGTTTGGTTAGGGTTCCGATGGATATTCCGGGAGATGTTCTTTGCGTTCCGGATCGTTTGTTTAGGAAATCGGGGATTGATTTGATTGTTCCACCTATTTTTGCCGCGGTTGTAGTGGCTGGTTCGGCTTGCTTTGTTAGAGCTTTGGGCCTATGGGCCGACGATGATGATGCCCTTTAATTGGGCTCTTTTGGGCCGAATTTGTTATAGGGCCTCTCGGAATTAAAGCCCAATTGACTATGTACATTTTTTTCACAACTTCCAAATGTTGACCCTTTTTCTTTTACGACGATATTTTCATATTTAGGTCTAGTTTAATTTCTATTATACTTTTGCTTCTGAATTGATGCCCTTATGAGATATTGTGAACAAATCTGACAATTCTAAAGAGTTTGCTTTGTGAGTTATGGTTATCTCAAATTTGGTTAATAAAAAAGCACTATCGTGAAAGACCTCAAACGAAAAATGAGCCTAGGTTTGCTCGAACTCAAAGCTGATGAAACCTAAGGCTAAGGCTAAGTCTATATTTACCAATTCGTAATTAAAATCTGTGTAACGTAATAGAATTTTATTAATGGATTAAGCTAACTTCAATTGCATACATAATTGGTTTGTTTTTTTTATTACGTTTACCTAGTCATTTTGCAACCATAATTTTTTTTTTCTAATTGTTACTTTTACCATTTAGGACCCATAATTCTCTTATTGTAACATGAACAATATCTTTAATAGTAAATGAAACCGTACATACAGTTAATGGATCTCACATTATTGTGTTCGTTGATTATGGATTTAGTTGCGGGTCCTATATTTCTTTATATTTACATAACAAGCAACAACAAACATAATCAAATGGGCCGAACTTTTCAAATAATCATTGATGGATTACATCTTTAAAAAGATAAAACATAGCCTTAAATCATTGAATGAAACTCATTTACAATGGTTGAGTGCATAAGAAAAGTTGCTAGAAGTTTTTATATTCAACTGTATTTGGAATAATAATATGCTATATTTTTCTATGAAATGATACAATAAACTACCAACTATAATACACCATTTGTACTATGTACCAAGGTTGAAAACACCTATGATCTTATTTATACATGATCAATTGAGGTTCCATCAGTTGACATAGGCAACTCATTCTTATTGGATTGTGCTATCTTCAAAACTGGAGTTTCTTCTACATGGCCACCTCCTCCATGTTGTTGAATTATCAATATTGAAGATACTATTCCCTTGCCTGAGCTGGCCAATATGTCTCCTACTGGCCCCAACTCGGCGTGCTCCGCTGGTCGGTTTGCTAGTTTCACCACCAAGCTCGAGGGAACCCGACCCTTCCCGACCACGATTAGGTCGTAATCGCCTTCCTTCCCAAGGGCTACCACCCCTTCAACTATCATGTTTGTGTTGCTGACCTCCTTCTCTTTGTACTCAACTGTTGCTTCCCATTTGCTTTTGAATTCTGCTAATGCTGGTTCATCTAGCTCCTGTTTTTCATTGTATTTGTAATAATTAGGTGTCGTTTAGTAACCATTTCGTTTTTTATTTTGGTTTTGAAACAGTAAGCATATTTCCTCTCCATTTCATACAATGACATGCATCTTTGTTAAGTACAATGCTTAAATTCTTAGCCACATTCAAAAAACAAAAACAACATTTTAAAAACATCTTTTAGTTTTCAAAATTTTTGGTTTTTTAAACCACTGATAAAAGGTAGATAACAAGAAGAAAGTTGAAAATGAAAGTAATGTTTATAGTTTTAATTTTAAAAAACAAAATAGTTACCAAACGAGACAATAGTTATTTGGTTTCAAAATTATAATAATTTAGCTTATGAACTCTAACATGTAGCACTAAAGTGCTTATACTTTCAAATATGTAATAATTTAGTCAATTCAACATTTTAATCGTTATCGTGCAAAATCTCTTCAAACTCATTTGTCATTTTTGTTATTTAACAATTAAGTTTTTTATAATTTATAAAGAAACTTGACCCTTAATTAGTTTATCAATCTACCAAAGTACCAATAAAGATTCAAAATTATAAATTGTAAAGTGCACATATAATTATTAAGTTTAGGAACTAAATTCTTATAATTTTAAAGCAGAAGGACTAAAGTGTTGTTTTTATGAAAATCCAAACACGAAATTGATTTTTAACTCTAATTAATTTAAAATGGAAAAGACTGAAAATTAAAAAAAAAAATGTTTTTTTTTCAAATAAAAATTGTTTAAAGTTAGGAAAAAAGTACCTTTTCTTTTTCCCGGTTGATTGGAGTGGCGATGAAGCTATAGTGGTTATCGCTAGATTTCGAATGCATCGGACGCAAAATGACATTACTACCCTCCATCCCATCCGCCGACGACGGCCGAAACCTAACCACCGTCACCTTCACCGCCGGATGCTCCGCCATCCGCCCACCCAACTCCAGCGCCTCCCGATCATCAGGCCCACCAAAAAACAAAACACAAATCCTTTGGCCCACACAAATTACGGGCCCAGGGCCAGGCGTCTGGGCCACTCCGGCCCCAAACCCCCGGTCCACAAGAACCGCCACAGAGCAAGGGGCATTCTTCAAAACCCGTTGGTTCACAACTCTCCAACCATGGCCCACATTCTCCTCCACCTCCTCCTCCGCCCCATCGCCGCCGCCAAACGCTCTCCAATTCCGATGAAATGGCAAGATAATCATTGTAACCCTCTTATCATCCGCCACGTGGCAGATATCCTCATGCATAGTGGCTAAGGAAGAGACAGCCGTAGTGGGCCGGACCTTGACTCGACCCAATTGGCTATAGGCCTGAAAGGCCGCAGCCATTTGGTCTCGCCACTCGCTGGCCTTGCGGAACCGGGCGAAGAAAGGGAAGCCGTTTTTGCGTGCGCGTTGGACCATCATGATGGAAGAGGATCGCTCGGTGAGTTCGACAAGATGCATTACGAAGAGTTTGAGGGAGGAATTTTTGGTACTGCGAGTTGACTCGGTCAGTGTGATGAGGGAAGGCACGTTGCCGGAGTTGTGGACGCAAGCGAGGATTCGTAGCTCGTCGTTGATGGGGGAGTCATTGGCGGAGAGGTCTCGGAGTTTACGGTGGGTAGGTGGGGTTGAGCCACCACGGGCTGGCTTGTAAACTGCCATCACGGTGGGAGTGGTGATGAATGTTGTGAATAGTGCCATTAACACTAATATGGCGAATACTTCGTCGTTTAAAACCTGATCAGGTCAAATTAAAAAAATATATATATCTCTAAAATATTTACAGTATAATATTTGACATTTTAAAAATTTTAAAATTACAATTAAGATGAATAATGGACGTCAATGTTACATAACATGGTGTTTAAAACTATGGTTTATAACATTCAGAATGATAGACGAGAAATTGAAAAAAAAAAACACAAGTATTTATTTATCATTTTTGTCTTCCCTTCCTAATTAAAGCAATATTTCCAAAATTTAATAAATCTCAGAGATTACACAATGAATTATTTTTTAAAAGCAGGTTATTGTTAGGGAAAAGAGGTTTGACACAATTAAGAGAGTTTTTGAGATAATTAAAAAAAATAAAAAATAGGGATATTTGGGATCATATTTTTGTTTAAGAAGGGTTAAAAAAATGAAGTTAGCAAAGCCTGAAATTGAGAACATGTGTATGTCCCTTATGGTGTGTACTTCATTTTGTCTTAGGACAACACAACAGTTCTAAAACCAAACATGTCTACTTTCAATTCCATGTAACCTGCCATTTATTTTGGTCTTACATCATATATTATTTTTATATTTTAACTTTATAGGTTCATTCATAAATAATGAATCAAATCATCAACTAATAAAATTACGGTTTTTTAAGAAAAATAATAATTAAAAAGACAAATCATACAAGAAAAAAAATCTATTTTGTTTTGAAATATATACATCTTTTTGTAGATGTTTATTTAAGATATGTAGGAACAATTTTGTATATATATATATATATATTTTTCTAATTATATTGATATTTTCTTAAAATTTTTCAATTTAGGTTGCATTTACTTCCAAGAAACTCTGTTGCTTTGACTTACTTCTAATTCAATCCACTCGCATAATTTTTAAAATACAAGTTAAAAATAAATAAATAAAAAGGTAAATTTATTATATATTTTACAAATGCAGGTCAAGGAAAGACAAACTTAAATTAGATTTAAAAGAAATGTTTGATTTTCTCTACCTACATTTCCATATCCATCACTTTCTTCAAGGTCCAAATTTGTTTAATTTAGCTGTCTCAAGCTTATTATTATTACAATAATTTATAGTAGGGATGTTCAAATTATGACCCGATAACTTCAACAATCCAAACTATTCAATTTGATTGTAAGAGTTGAGTTGAAAAGTTTTTACTTTCGCCGGGTTGAGTTGGATAAATTTTCTAAGTTTAGCATCTCAATGAGTCAGATTGTGAATCATACAACTAATTGAAAATAACATCATTTACATAGTGTTGGAGAAAAAAAAATTATTTACAGAAAGAAATTACTCTTTTTTTTAAAAAAATTGATAGAGATTTTGAATCTAACATGAGAAGGGAATAGATTAAAACAATATTTCTACATGAAAGACTAATTTAATTTTAAATTTAAAAGAATTTAAACTCGTTTATTGTTACTGTTACTGAGTCTTAATTTTATGAAAATTTTAATTTAGATTAGTACTTTTTTGAAAAATTATAAAAATTAAATTAAATTAGTAAATAAATATTTTTATCATTTTCAAATAAGTAAACATGTATAATATTTATGTTAGTAGCATTTTGATGTTTATTATTTGTGTTTTATTTATTTTTCTAAGATATAATTGAATATCGATAATGAACTTATGAAAACGTGAAAAAATGATGAGAATATTGACATATCAATGAAAAATTAATATTATGATTACTACTACATAATATTCTATTTTTTCTAATTAAAAAATAATTTTAAAAACTAATTTTATAAAGAATAAATAATTTTTCTAGTTTTCATTGTAACAAAAAAAATTAATTAACTCACAAACATTTTTAACTTATTTTAAAAAAATAGGATTATACTTTTTGAAAATTTAGGAAACAAACACAATTATTTTTTAAAATATGTAAACAAAAAAATATCTAAATTTTAAAAACTCTAATATCATATCCTTCGAGTTCCAAAAAAAGAAAAATCGATTTTCCCTTTTCTTTTCTTTTTTTTTATCTTGAAAATTTTGAGTTCTGGCCCTATTAATTTTTGTTGTAATAATTTTAAAGCAAACTAACCTTTTTCTCCTTCCCAATATTGAGCACAATGAGTTCAACCAAGCCTTTGGTATTCATAAGCACACCCAACGCTAGCGCCTCCCTCGCCGGAATCAAAAACACCATCGCCGCCACAAAAGTCGCCAGAATCTTACCGGCGCACGCCGTTGATATAACCAGCGCCAACAACCCCCAAGCTTTTCCCCCTCTAATTTTGGCCACATCCGTCTTTAATCCACTTGAAGCAAAATACAGAGGAAGAAGAAGACCCGAAACGAAATCTTCAATTCTCTCAATCAATCTCTCTGCAAATCTTCCCCCTTTTGGAATCGTCAATCCAAATATAAATCCCCCAAAAATGGAATGAATTCCGATCAAATCCGTCACAAATCCAGAAACCAAAACCCCCACCAACGTCAAACAGATATACGCCTCGTCGACGGCGTCGTGCTCGTACGTGCATCGACGCGCCACCCATTTCATTCCGGGCCGAGTGACCACCATCATGAAAACCACAAACCCGGCTCCCGAAAGTAACACCCACACAGAAACCAATGGACTCTTCTCCGAACCGCCTTCACCGCCGTTTCCGGCTAAGGCAACGGCGAGTGCCAAGAGGATCCAAGCGGCTACGTCGTTGAATGCTGCGGCAGCCATAGCAGTTTCGCCGACTTGGGTAGTGAGGAGTTTTAGCTCAGCTAAAATGCGAGCTAAAACAGGGAAAGCAGTGATGGATAGAGCGACACCCATGAATACAATGAACTGACCGTAACCAACTTTGTCAGCGCCATCGACGGTTTTACGGAGAACGAAGGCAACACCGATGCCAGAAAAGAATGGGAGGGAGATTCCGGCTAGGGCAATTCCGAATGCTGGTTTACCACTACGACGAATGGAGGAGAGATCGAGTTCGAGTCCAACGAGGAAGAGGAAGAACAACAAACCAATACTGGCGACTGATTCGAGAATTGGAGTACTCCATGAGGGGAAAATGTGGTTTAAATAAGTTTTGTTACGTCCGAAAGCGGATGGACCGAGTAGAATCCCACCCTGAAATTATATGGAAAGAAATTAAGTTACTAGTGCAGTGATGATGATGAGAGAAGAGAGAAATTAGAAAGGAAGAGTGAATGAAGGAATGAACTTACGACGATTTCGGCGATGACTTTGGGTTGACGGAGGGGTTTGAGGAGGAGGGCGAGGAAGCGAGTGAGGATGAGGATGAGGACGGATTGAAGGATGAAGAGAGGGAAGGCGAAATGGAGAGGATTATCACCTTGCCATATGCCATTGGAGGCAGTTTTGATGGAGGTTATGTTGTAGTTGTTGTTCATGTTCATCTTCATGTTCTTCAATTTTGTTATTTAGAAAGGAACTAAGTTTTTGTTTATGCCTATGGCGTGAATTGAATGAATGGGGGGAGGCAAGCAAACAGAATGGTATTGAATTAGATACCATTTATAGAACAAACTTTTAAACTGAAATTTGTTCAAAATAATCCTCTTTTTTCTTATCTTACTCTCTCTCTCATAGGTGGTGCTTGTGTTCTAATTCAATTGTATATGGTTCTTTTCTTATTTTTATAGCTCAATTACCATTTTACTACCCTTTTCTTTTTTGTTGTTTATTTAATTTTGAATTTTCAAACTTTTTTCAATTTGATTTTGTTTTTAAAAAATTATTGTAATTACTTTTGGGTGACATGAACTTGAGTAGTTGTTTTTACTCGTTATTCAATTGTCTAACTACAGTTTTGTCATGTGTTAGTTAGATGACCATTTTTTAATTATATCAAGGTAATTATTAAGTTTAGTCCGTTAAATTTTTATGTTCACGTGTTTCTAGTTATCCATTTAAAATTTGTCTAACATATTCTTGAAATCATGTGTTTATTTAAGTTCTGTTTGATAACTGTTTGGTTTATTTGACAAGTAAGCTTATAAATACTACTTCCACTCTCAGATTTCTTCCTTTGTTACTATTTTTTACCAATTATTTAAAAAACCAAGCCATTTTTTTATATTTAAAAGAATAGCTTTTAAAAATTTGTTTAAGTTTTTTGAATTTGACTAACAATTCAATCATTGTACTTAAAGATGCAAATCAAGTAAGAAATGAGAAAAAAATATACTTAATCTTCAAAAACAAAAATAAAAACGAAATGATGACCGAACAAAAACTTAATATTTGAATTTTGAAAAGTATCTAACGAAGGGTTCGTAAAATTTAATTTTCTATCAAACAGGGTCTTTCGATTTTTAATTTGGTGTTAAATATATAATGGGTATATCTATTAAAGTTGAACTAATTTTATAAAATTGAAATATTAATTATAATTTATTTTCTTTACAAAAAGTAACAAATAATTTTTGAAGTAAATAAAATAAATATTGGTATGCTGATAAATCCAATGGGAAAACATTGACATTGGATAAGCAAATTTCGATTGTTCCTAAAAGAACTTGTGTGTAGTAGATAAGGTGTAATATTGAGAATAATATAGTTTTCAAAGTTAAGAATTAAATCAAAATACTTAAGAAGTCATGACCATGGAAGCAAATATATGAATGTAATTAAATCAAGATAAGATTAAGGTTTTTTATTCTTCCCTCGATGTAATAAAATATAATATTTACTTCCATCTATGATATTTTGTTATATTTATAAATATTTTTAACCACTTTCTCATTTAAAATAATTTCTCAAAAATAAATAAAATGTAATTAAAATCATAACAATTATTTATACCACTTTGTTAGATATGTCCATCGATCAGACTCACCATAAACCAAGACTACACATCAAAATAGAAAATTTCTTAGTATTGTGATAAAACTTGTATGATTTTTTAATTCATGCTAAATTGTTTAAGACTATGTTCCAACTTCAATTTTCCTTTTTCAATGCTTATCTTTTTTCTATTTCCTACTTTCTTATTTCCTTCATAAAATTTATATTTATATAAGATAAAAGAGATAAAGTTGAAGATGCATGGTTCAACTTTGACTATGATAATAATTTTTATCTATTTCCATCTAAATTAGGTCTATGATATTTAAATTTTCATCTTAAATGTCGATAATTCGATTGGTCGTACAATTATTGTAAAAATCACGAAATTCACAATATTTTATCATAACATTGTAAATATTTTGTCAACGTTACCATTTTGAAATAATTAAAATGTACTAAAAAATTAAATAACTTCCTCCTTATCATTTATTTATTTAGAATAATTTCTTCTTATCATTTAATAACCATAAATAGGGTTCATATATATTTATGGTAATACTAAGAACATTGGGTTTAAGGTTTGTGAAATTACTTTCCTGTCCTTGTTTTCGAAAAGTCAAAAGAGAAAATTTATTTGGGACAGGTCTCGATGAAGATGATCATATTGTTGTCATCATTAATCCTTGGTTGGTTAGTTTTTAGATGATCAATTACTTTCCCTTCCATTTTAGCTCTCAGTTTTAATTTTGAATTTTTGAATTTATTCTATTTTAGTACATTACAAAAAAAAAAAAAAAAAAAAAAAACAACAACAATAATCTGGGTCCTGATTTTTCATTATATTTTTATTAAACTACGATAATTTCAAACCTTCCACGATTAAAGTTTAAATGGAATAGTAACAAAACATTGAAATAATTGTTTTTAAAAAGTTTAAAATTTAAAATATACAATAATTATTAAACAAAATATTGAATCAAAAAGCCATAACGAAAATTTAAAGACTAAAATAGAACAAATGAAAAAGTTTAAAGGTCATAGATATTCAATTTCATCGTAATCACTCGAATAGTTAAGTGGGTGTTTTTTTTTAATTTCAACTCTATCCAAATAGAATAGATATGAGTCATATGACTTGCAAGGTATTATAATAACATATTATACTAGAAAATCTATGGTTTACAATAATTATGATTACTACATATCTTATTTTTTTAAGGCTCAAATTGATTAACAATTATTCGTGGGTTTCTTTTTCATAAAAGGGATTTGAAAAAAGAGTTCACATGCAAGCATTGAAAGAAAACCTTGAAAAGTACTTTTTCCATTAATCTTTAAAAAAAAAAAAAAAAAAAAGAGAGAGAGTTGCCTTTGAGATATTTGATGCATGCATTTTTTATTATCACGAGAAGTTCGCAAAAAGGGCTATAGAGTTTTAGTTTTCGAGTGATGTCTCGAATGATTTGTTATTTGACGTTTTGGATGACTAAATACATAGGTCCCATCGTTCCTCTGTGGCTCGTAGATATATAGCTAACTATTGTTAGTAAACCATACAATTAAATTTATGTGTTGATTTCTTTACCATTTAAATTATCTTTGCTTGTTATTGATTTTATTTTATCGTAATAATTAGCTTTTGTTTTATTGACTAAAAAAAATTGGTCTAGTTTTAGGATAATAAAAAACGTTGCATTTGTATACTTAAATAAGTAATTATTCTTTAAGGAATTTAATTCAATAAGAAAGTGTCTTTAATTTGATTCTGATATTTTTAAATTAATCTTTTTAGATTTTTATTTTTTTTTATTTTCTCTCCTAAACTCACCAGAGTTATATCGATTTTTTAGTCAAATTGTACCACAAACCTAGATAAGTGTTGCAATAGATATATATAGATCTTAAACTTGAAAAAAATGTTGGAACTCCTACGCTCTTTTAAGTTTTCGTTTGAAAACTTGGTTTTAAAAAAACATTCTCATATGCTTTCAATACATTATAAAACATTTTTTCGATACATAATTGATAATCTTTCAAATAATATAATTAACAACATTAGAGCTATAAATTAAAGGTCCATTAAAATTTATGAGTTTTTGATAAAATAATTATCTGATGGTAGTTATATTACATCGATCAAACTTAAAATTAATTTGTATAATATTCGATACTATTGAAAGTAGTAGGTTTTTTAATATTTTTATCTTGCACAAACATTACAATATTTAACCAACTTATAATGGATACATAGTTACAATTTTGGAGAATAAAAATTAAAATTTTATTTTCTAATTTTTATTTTGGTTCATCAAACTACTAAAAAAGGATGGTAGGAGCAAACTAAGCTTTGCTTGAGGAAGTATTTACTTCCAAAAGAGCTAGGTTGATAGAATATATATATATATAGTCAAATAAAGTATTCTTAATAAATATTTATCGGGAATATTTACTTCGATCAGTCAAGTTACATGTCATTATCTAAAAGATCAAAACTTTCGATTGACACTTCTCGACTCTAATTTTAGTCTAATTTTTGCATGAAAGATGTTGATCATCAATTAAACACTATCGTTTTTCTTCGAACTCATGATCTCATGAAAACTATCTTTCAGATAAAAAAATTACCACGAGAAGAAGTCAAAGTTGTTAAAGCATGAACACCTTTGTTCTCCTCTCTTCGGATGTGACAAAAACCATCTTGGGATAGGATTTAAAAGTGCTTTTTTTAATAAAAAAAAAAATAATGATAACAATAATAAAATTCTCCAAAAAATGAGGAAGTTCATGTGGGTAAGTTTAACAATATGTGTGGTAGCTAAAAGGATTTTGTTAATTATTTATATTTCACAAACTTTTAAAACACTGTTCTTCCAACTTGCTTTATTAGTTGTAAAGTTAAGTGTAAGTCATAAGAGACAACTACTTCTCCTAAATTTAAGGATCAACCCTAATTCTTCTCTAATTCTTCACTTTTCATTCCTATTCTTTTTTTTCTTTTTTCCTTTTTCTTAAAATAATGTTCAATAATTTTTTTAGGCCATAACCTTATTGTTTTATAAAAAAAATGATCTTTTAAAATAAAAATCGTGTTTTTCTTGATGAAAATATCGAAGTATAACTCTATTTAGGGTCAAAATGAACATAACATTTGTATTATTATCTTAACTTTGAATTTATAGATTCAAATTTTCCAATATTCCATAATTACCAATAAGAAAAGGAATCCTAAATTATTATTTATCGTCATCTCAACAAACATACGAATGTATTAATTGTCCGATAGGTCTCTCGTTTTGTTAACCCTAGGTATAGTTGTAAATGAAAATAAATAAAAACTAAATTATAAAGGTATAAAAATTTGATTTTATGGGTGCCACTAAGCAATGAACAATGAACAATGCAACTGCAAGGTGTCTGTGAGCCAAAGCATCTCCTAAAAAAGGGGTACACATGACTCTCATGTCATGTGATTGGTTTTTTCCAATTATAAAAAGCAATTGACCTTTTCTATTTTTTAATTTTTATATATAAATATCATTAATTTTTCATTAATTAGAGCCCATACTTGGGTGCATTTTCTTTGTGTTCCATTTTAGTCTCACCAAGAAAATAAAAAATATTTTTTTCTATTTAAGAAAAAAAAAACAAAATAAAATTATCACGGATCAAGTATACGATGAGACAATTTAGTTAAATCACAAAAATGAGAGTAGTCTAAAAAGATGTAGCTAAATAATTTTGTAATTAAACTAGCGAAAGGTTCCACAAAAGTCTAAAAGTTATAAAATAAACTTAACTCAATAATAATTAATTTGTTTTTTTTTTATTATTATTATTAGAGGTTGGAGGTTCATCTGAACCATAGTTGTATTTGAAAAAAAGTTAAATAATTATTATAAAACTAATTTTAAAAATTGTTCAATGAGCTTTTTGTTGTGGGAGTTACTAAATAGTTTAGGGAAATTTAAAAGAAAAATACAAATTAACCATAAATTTGTAGAATCAAAATAAAATTTACTAACATGTTGTGGGTTGGCAAGCACAAAATTGTTCGGAATTGCTTTTCTATAGTGAAAACTTATTTGTTTTTTATAATTAGCTAAAAATTCAAAATTGTTTGAAAAAATGGAGAGAAAAAATAAAAAATTTAAATGTTAAAAATAAAAATTGATGAATATGTAATAGGAGAGTATGGATATATGCACGTGTAATAGGAGAAATTATTGTAAATGATAAAATTAGTAAAAATATTTACAAAATATAGTAAAATTTCAAATTATATCGATGATAGATTTTAAAATTTTGTTATATTTTATAAATATTTTAGTTTATTTTGTTATATTTAAAATCTAATTATATATATA
>JBBPDJ010000023.1:18233457-18248442 GCA_037974625.1 Cucumis cinereus
TATATATATATTCGCTATCCATCAGAATTCCTCTAAAACAAGTAAAGGGAAAAATGTATTTTTTTTTTAATTTGGTGACTAGATAAATGACAAATTAAAATTTTATTTTGGACAAATAGCAGGTAGAAAATTTAATTACTAAAATGGCAAAATTGAATAATAATAAAAAAATAAAATTATGAGTCAAAAATACCTCAATGGAATTAAAACGTACAACATTAAAGAATTCAACTTTGAGAGTTTCTACACAGTTCGAAAAACAAATATCACGCTAATTGATGCACTGACCAGACAACAAATATATTGTATCTAAATATTCCATAAGCAAAAATTAAATATCATCCAACATGATCCTTAACGCTTATGGCTGCCTATAGAATGCATGTATGCGTGGGAAGCCGACGACCAGACGACATGGGTTATTAGAAACTTATAGATGTCCACATCAATGGACTTCCTTCACGGTGAGACAGAGCATAGTTAATTGTACCAGGGAAGTTGTTGTTAGCAATTGCGTATTTGAAGGAGTTGCAATTTCAGGACGATGTAACTATTAGAAATATTATTGACAACAAACCATTTGTTTGGAGTTATATCATTTTCATTTCATTGATCAGTTTGTCTATAGGATACTGAAAGCCAAATTTAAACTTCATCAATCCCAAAACTATAATAATAAAAATGATGTTCAAAGTATAAACAAAAGCATAAAACATGTGTACGAGTGACCAAAGTCGACAACTTGGGGAGGGTGATCATCAAAATTTAGGCAAGAAAGGGTTGCTGAAACAACGATCAGACACATGAGATTGAGAAGGAGAAAAGGAAAATTTGGAGGTTTTGTTATCTTATTTAATTTAGATTGCTAAATAACAACAGCAGCAACAACAATAATACAAAGTCATCAAAAAGTCAGATATCCCACCATTTCAAGTTGAAATAGACATATTGAAAATATGTGGCATGTAATACGTTTCTCCGTGAAACTTGTTAAATACATTTTTTTTTTTCAAAAATCAAGGACCCTTCGAATTTGCCATTTCCTTCCATTTCCCTTAAAACAATTTTGTTGACCAGCTTGGGCTTGGCCCATGATTTTTTGGGCTGGGCTTTTTCGAATCGTCTATTTATAAGCAAACAAGATCAGAGCTTAGAAGAAATCCCCATTTCTTCACTTGAGAAAGAGACGAACAAACGCAGACAGTCGAAGGAAGATGAGGAAATTCGATCCATGGCCGGTGTTTTTCAGGCGAGAATGGAAGAGGAACTGGCCCTTCCTTGTTGGTTTCGCCATAACCGGCACCCTAATTACCAAGATGACCGCCGGACTTTCTGGTACGATCGTCGATTATCATTCTTTCTTGTTATTTGTTCTCGATTCTTCGGTTTCTCTGTTGTTTTTCTGGTTTAATTTGAATCCTTCGTTTCTGTATGTTACTGATTCTCTCGTGGATTAATTTTCAGAGGAAGAGGTGAAGAATTCTCCCTTCGTGCAGAGGCACAATCGGTATTTTCTCGGAACCCTAATTTACGCATATCTCCTTGGATTTGTATATAAATTAAATCTAGTAACTCATATGGTTTCCATTTGTCTGTGGATTTGTGGTTTTAATCTGAAAACTCCACAAATCATTTGAAGATAATTGTACATTTTGATATTATGTTTCTGATTTCTGATTTGGGGTTTCTACATTTACTTGAGTGTGGCAGTCATTAATTGTTTTTATGCTGCTTATTCCCACTGATGGCCATTATTTTGGGGTATAAATCTTGATTTGGTGGCGATTTAGGAAAGGATAAAAATCCATCATGCATAACCTTAAATCATCTCTAGTGAGAATTGGATGGAGGGTCACTCCATTTTTACCATAGTCTTGTAGTAATTGAGCTTCTTTTTCTCTAGATGTTATTGTAGAATCACATATATTGTTTATGTTGTAGAGAATTTGTATTAGAGCATACTTATCTTTCTACAGCTGACAGATATATTTGGTTTTTCAGTAATCTTTCTCTAGATTGTTGATTTAGAACATAGGAATATTCTTGACAAGTTAATGCTGTGCCTGCTGCAGGTGAATCGTTTAATGGGGGGATTAGTGGCAATGCAAAATGTGAGATGTTTTCATTTGTGCAAAATAACAGATGCTGCGGTTAGTTTACAAGCCATTTGAAGCAAGTTTTAATGGTACTTCTCATTATGTATCAAAACTTGGATGGATTTTTTGTGATGTTTACTTCTTATGTATGAACATGAATTCTTTTTCGTTGCATCGTTGGATTGAAAGTTCTTTAATTTGGAATGGCGGAAACTTGTTCATGCACTGATTAGTACTTGCCGTATAAAAGCTTACATGAATTTCCTTCTGGACTGATTACATAAATTGAACAGCTAATGGCATGTGTATTTTATTGTTAGTAAGTTAATTTTGGTGATGTTTGAAAAAGTATTCATATTCTCTTCTAATGGATTCAATACAAATGAAAGAGTAGAATTTGGAATTGATTCAAACTCAGCAACAAAGGATTTTTGAGTGAGGGAGAATTTTACTCTCAAATATATATATATATATATCTTTTCTTTTCCTCCTTGAATTTTGATTTATTAGTTTGAGTAGAGAATATAAACATAATTAATACGGTTTGGTTTGGACTTGACAGTTTCACAGATTGGGAAAAAGTGTAGAAACCCATATTTTACAATAACATCCGAATTCCCATACCATTATCACATTATCACTCTAATTATCTTTTCGCTTTCTTCCACCTATGCCCTTCCTCCCACTGCCTGCACACAGTAACCCAACCTTTGTTTGTTCTTCTTTCTAAAATTTCTAAAATTAATAAGGAAACACAATATATAAAATAACAAACCTCTTGGTTGTGGTTGTGATTCTGGTCTTTTCTCCTGCTGCTCTTCATGTATTCCTCTTAACTTTCCATCCTGTCGTCCCATATATATATGAGTTTTTCAATTAAAATAATAACTAAATCTATGTTTTCTCTGTCTCTAGAAATTTTATTACGTTTTTGACATCTTTTATTCCAATTCAGAGAGAAATTGGCTGACAATAAAACTTAAAAGAACCGAATCAAATATTTAGCCACTAAATTGGCAAGTCTATCATTGGTTGAAATTAAATTACATGTATTAATAAAATACTGGAACATAAAGCCTAAAGTGAAATAAAAAAGAAGAAAACAAACAAACAAACCACCGAACTTAAAGATCTAAATCAATTATTTAGCCACGGTACAAATTAATTAATTTTTTTTTTTTAAAAAAAGGGAGATGTAGTAATTGAGATCCGAAGCATTGGTTTGGTATATATAACAAGAAAAACATTATATTTTGCATTTTAGAACCATGTATAAGTTGAAAACTATCCAATATATATATATATATATATAAAAGCACCTCAAATTTCCACTACTCTTTATCTTACCGTTGAAAATCTTATAAAAAAAAATATTTTTTTTAAAAAAAAGAAGTGTTGAATAGAACTACCCACAAAAATCAACTACCAAACACCTATGTTGACACAAAAATGAAGGTTTAAGAGACCAACAGTTTGTAAAATAAAGTTGAAATTAACCAAATGGTTTAATAAAAACCATAGAAAATGAAAATTTTGTATGAACAGCAAATTGACTAAAAATGAGTTACCAAGTCGTAAACAGGTAATTGGTTGCGCCAAAACTCCATTGTAGGCAGAAGTACTCGCCCTGCAAACATCATTCATCGTCACTCCAATTCCATTAACCATAACAAAACAAACAACCCATCAGCCTCGATCAACTTTGTTATATCTTATTCTCACCTGATCGGGATCGCCCATAACTCCTACATTCTGGAGATATTAGACACTTCTTCTCCTTCCTTCCCCATGTATTCATACTAACACCACATCCCTGAATCAACAACCACCATCCATGCAGAATGTAACGAACCAAATATACCATAGAAATCCAGTTTTAATCACGAAGAGAATCGACAAACAAATCCAATAATTGAAATAACTTACAGGTGAATCTCAAAAATTCAATATAGACATCCAGAAAGAAGATTGCTACTACTAATATTAGAGAAGCAGTGGAAAAACAGCATGAATCGCAGAAATAACTTACAGGTGAATCGAAAATAATTTTCTTCTTTGCCTTCTTCGGAGATTCTTTCTCTTTTTTTCTTTTGTTTTCAACTTCTTCATCTTGAACATCAGCACCAGTGAATGGTACTGGAGTTTCAGTTGCACTTGAAGCCTGCATTGTTTCTTCGGCCATAGAATCTTCATGATCCAATCCATTACCTTATTGACAGCTTTTTATTAGATCTTACATTCATAAAGTTGAAATCAACTGCGTATTTCTAATACAACAATGCCATATGATTAAAGAATTCAAGAAAACCAAAAACCAAACAGATATTTTTTCTGTGCGATCCAACATCTAAACGATATATATTTTGGATTTTTAACCCTACTTGGAGAAATCTCTCGCAATGGAGAATTGATATTGGTAAGTGTACGGTTGTTCATGTCAGCATCTGCAGCCATTCAAAGTTGAAGAGAAATGTTAGAATGGGACACGTACAAGACATCAATGCATTGTTTCATAAAAATTTTAGGACGTTGCATACAATGAATAATAAAATACACGTGTCAGCCAAAAAGTAAGCTTGATATTTTTCACACTCAAAACCCACAACTTTATTTCTTATATCCATCATTTTTTGAAAAATTTCCACATACCTTTTTGGTCAATTGAGCTATACATTAAGTTGGCTATATGATGAATTAGTAAAAGTTGTTGTAACTCCTCAATAATTCATATTTGTTAGATGATATTCCTATTTTCGTGTAGAATCATACCTGTGAAATCTTGTTCACATCCTACTGTAAATGGGTGTTCACTTTGTAAATCGTCATATACAAAGAGCAAAGCTTAAGAATTGTTCAATATTGGTATTAGAGCTTTTGTGACAAACTTTTTGTTTTTCTTCCTTGCCGAAATGGCTTCTTCTTCCCTTTCTCAATCAAATCCAACCACCTCTCAAATCTGTGGCCATCTCTCAATGCAATCTTGTCCCCATTAGACTTGATTCCACAGACTTTGTGCAATCCCAAATATCAACCATTTTTTGAGCTCATGCTCTCTTTGGACATCTCGATAATTCTACACCTCCTCCTGCCCAATTTATCCAACCACCTCCGCTGCCCGCACTCAAAAACTTGAACCCAATTGATTAGGTCCAATGGTTTACAGAGACCGAGTTCTCATAACCTTATCAATGCTACCCTTTCCTTGTCTGCTTTCTCTTATATCACGTCTGCAAAGACTGTCAGAGAACTTTGGTTGAACCTTGAAACGCGCTACTCCTCAAAATCTAGATCTAATGTGTTGGAGCTCCGATCCCTCTTTACGCTTTGTATTCGATTAGTAGAACATTGAGAATATGGAGCAGTGTTTCTTCATCGTCAATTGTGATACCAGTAGCGGCAAGCCTACCGACAAGAGTTTTAACCTTCTGAAAATATTGGTCAATGGTCTTGACAGCCTCTTTTTTAACCGTGTAGAGAGCAAATCGTAGCACGACTCAGCCAACAGTGATATGAGAGAAAGTAAACGAGGAAAGGGTAGCATTGATCAAGGTTATGAGAAATAGGTCTTGTAAACCCATTGGGACGTAATCGGGGTTGGGTTCAAGTTGTTGAGTGCGGGCAGCGAAGGTGCTAGGTGGTTGGATAAATTGGACAGGAGGAGGTGGGGAGTTATTGAGATGTCCAAAGAGAGCATGAGCTTGAAAAATGGCTGATATTTGGAATTTCCATTGCACAAAGATTGTGGAATTAAGTCTAACGAGGACAAGATTGGATGTTTGAGGGAAGGCCAAAGATTTTAGGGGTGGAGATAGGCGGATTTGATTGAGAAAGGGAAGAAGAAGCCATTTCGATAAGGAATAAAAAGAAACCGACATTAGTCAAGGCAATTCTGATACCGAGGAACGCGTAAGCTGGCCAACAACAACCTAATGATTATGATTCTACACAAAATAGGAATATCATCTAACAAAATAACAAATATAAATTGAGAAGTTACAACAACTTTTACCAATTCTAATAAACACGTGGCTAGTGTATTTAAGGGGTGGCACGTACAATTATTGACACAAAACCAGCAAGCAGAAGAGTGTACCAGTAACACTTTTTGATGTCCAGGGCAAATTATCTGTATCAGAAACATTTCCCCCGGCAGCAGTACTATCAGAAGCTCCTCCCTGAAAGCAATTAGCTGCATGAGTTTCCCAGTTGTAAGGAAACCCAAACACAAAATGCTTGAAGACCTATCAATAGCGAAACCCAAATTAAGGCACCAAGAATATACAAATAAACCCAAATTGTTTATTTTGACATGCAAAACCTGAGGCGTGAACCCATTATCAGTAGTACGCAGTTTGTTTATGAAACCCTTAAGAACAACACAGATTCCATCAGCAGTCTCCAGAGTGAAAACATCGTATCTCTTAACGATGGGAGCAGAAGAAAATACTCGAACAGGTTGTCCCCTTAAAACAAAACAATAAAATCGTCTCGCGATTTGGCAAAAGACTAAGACAAAAATGAAAGAAAACTCAGAAACAATTAGAGAGAAACCCCAAAACGGGAGAGAAAAATGTGATTACGGTGTGGATGTTAAGCCGGCAACGGCTAGGGTTTTCCCATTGGAGTCATTTTCAGCTCTGATTAACCACCAATCGAGCAAAAGAACCTTTAATTGTTTGATTCAATCAATAAGACACACAATCAGGATCAAATCAATAAAAGTAATTGAAGGGAAATTTGAGGAAGAGCTTACTGTTTTCTGGAAGTAAGAAACCGAAGCGCCGCCGCTGTTGGGGGTTGTTGTTCCATGGAATTTTGGGGAAGAAGCCATGATTGTTCGACAAATTCTGTAGAGATTTCGAAAGCGAATTTGGTTTACATTAGGTTTTTTCTTCGGAAAATTTTGAAATTTTAAGAGGAGAAGAAGATGGAAACTCGCGCGGGAATGCTTTAGAGCTCGATGTGATATTTATAGTTCCCTAAATTTACAATATTATCTAGTGCGTGTCTCACATTTGCCCTTCCAAATTTCTTATATGACAACTTTCTCCTTCTATCTATATAATCCATATTAGTGTATTACTGAGATATAAAGGGTATATTAGTAATTGACGAAGAAGCTTACTGCGAGATCGTATTTTGGTGAGTGAATTAAAGTTTGGTTTAATTTGAAGATCAAGGGAGAGGGTTTAACTGTCTCGTATTTCTTGGTTTCTCATGTAATTGTACTTAATTGTTGTTCAATATTTTTGAGTTCTATCATAATAGCCGATTGTGCTTTATTGATTTTTGATCTCGACTGAAAATCAAATTGAATCAATCGATGTAGAAAAAAACAAAACCCAAGTCAATGTAAATGAAATTGATTGCTTTGATCATTAATCGATTTGTTTAACTTTGATCAATAAGTCTACTCAAATAGTCATATGTTGCTCTATTACCTTAACTAAAACTTTTTAAGTTTGGGATTTAAACTTAGATTAGCCTGTTATTATTTAGTTATGCTCTAGAATAATTTATGTACTAATTGAGTGAGATTCATATTGATAGACCCCTGATGTAATTGATTACTCACTCAAACAATTTGATTATGTGAAATTTCTAAATTCAAAGACTTCACTGTGTAATGGAAAATAACATACCAAAGCCAAAATCAATAGTCACTTTTAACTTTAACATTTTATAAAATGATATCCTTAAAACCAATCCGATTCGAAGTCATTTGATTACAGAAAATCCAAGTGTTATTTGCTAACTATCGTGTTTTGTGAAGTAAGAGATCGAACCATCAACTTTTAGAATGATATACAAAGCATTCCAATGCATGTTTGAAAGTTGGATTACTTCGTCCATTTTACAAGATTTGTCCATAAGAACAACAGCAAAATCCTTGATTCAAGTACGTTCCAAAACCTGTAGACAAATATGCCTTCAAAGCTCATAAGCCAAAGGCGTATTTGCATCTTTTCTTAAGTACGTTTTAAAAACCCCATTGGTTTTTGAAAATATTGGCGGTAAAAAGTACATAATTATCCAAAAAACAATACAGAATTAGATGTCAAATGAGCGTTGATAGGCTTAATTTTCAGAAACTGAAAACAAAACACAAATAATTACCAAACGGGGATATAACGTTTCAAGACAATGAGATTGTGGGACAACTCACAAAGTAGGTTGAGATGTGCAAAATCTAAGCCAAACACCCATGGTAAAGAGTGTATGTTGCGCAAATATGAATACATTAATTAGGAGTGGCATTGTCATATTAAATTGAAGGCAACACATAGCTTTTCATCATGAGTTGCATCAAAACACTTTCAAACAAAGTTGAGCTCAGCATTGAACATTTCATCACAACAAACTTGCCAAAGTGACTTTGGCTTGAGAATATCACAATCACAACCCAAATGACTTTATAATATATTGGCATCAACTCAATGTTGGTCAAAGAAAAGGTATAGAGAGAAAATTAATGAAACAAAAACAACCTTAAAATGTGTCTTGGTGGAAGTGTCCTGAAACAGATTGTGCCCTCTGCAGATGGAGATTTAATGTGTAATTTCTTACCTGCAAACAAACAAATTGTTCATAGCAACATGAGACTTTGTAGCATTTACTACGAAAGCAAATTTTCAGCACAACTTCTCTTAATCTTGCATCGAGTAACAACCAACGAAGGATGGTCATCGACTACTCAGATTATATGCTGACAGCTAACTGTGTATTCAACAGTCTAACTTCTCTTAATCTTCATCGAGTCGGTATATAAGATTCCCAAGCTATGTTGTTCTAATTCTATGCATTTAACTGCAACACGATGTGAGAGAAACGTAAAAACTGACAATGATGAAGATAATGATGTAATAAAGGTTTAACGATCACATGGATTTTGGCGCATCCTGTGATTACTCTAAGCAAGCAAGCTAATGAGCAAGTATGATTACCTCTAAACTTTGAATTTGTTCTTGATACTGGCATAAGACGTGCTTTAACTGATGGACTTCTCTTGTCTTCTCTTCTTGCTCGAGATTCCGCTCGTGTTGAATGGCTACCGCTCTCTTTAAGATTTGGTTGTCATTTACCAAGCTTTGCAAATGCTCCTTCAAAGAAGCATGCTTTAACTGCAACACAATGTGGAGAGAAACGTAAATTTTACCTTTGATACTTCATCGTAGGGAGATTGAAAAATCTATGAATATTCCACACTACCTCCTCTGATTCTCTTGAATTCAAAGTTACATTATGTTCAAAAGCTTCTAAAATCCTTGCAGCTCGAATTCTAGCATCGCCAACGTCCACTGCGCCCGCCATTTCTTGCACAAACATGTCCACCCATTTAGACCCATGCATTCCACTCCCTTCAGCGACGGCCGAACTAACGTCTTTAGCTTCTTCGATCTTCTCGTGTGACATTTGGCTGCCTAATTTCAGAAATCCCCCAAAACAAAACCCCCTCATTCTCTTATATGATAAGATATCCAGGACAAGTATATGTTTTCAATGATCAAACTTTTTTAAACTAATGTCAGATGATATTCAAGCATACGCATAATAACAACTTACATGTAGCTGTTCTCTCATCCGGAACAGTAGAACAATTTCCAATCGTCGCAGAATCGCCACGAGCACTAAAACCATCAAAGGAAGGCACCTGTAGAACATCACTTGCATCTTTAATTTAATCTTCATGTTATGATTCCTAATAATAGTTTCAATTTCGACCCGCTAAACATACATACGAAGGATAATCAGATCTTCCAAGAGCCTTAAATGAATAACAACTTGGTTTGACTATAATTTCTATGGATATCTTGATATCAAACCATCTTAATGCAATTCCTTTCTGATTACATCTATAAGCATTGTTCATGAATGATTCCTTTAACGTAAACAAATATATCTATAGAAATTTCCAACCAAAACCCAAAATAAACTGAAAACAGAATTCATAAAACATAAAGAAAAACTAATGATCCTATCAACGAACCTCTGCACCAACTCCAGGGAACATTTGAAGCAAAACCGAAGCAGAATCGTCAGGTCCAGACCCGAAGTCCGATCGGGTCGGTGATCCGAAAGTGGACCAACGAGACCTCTTAGCGGAAGAACAGGCCGTCGGAGAAGAAGAAGATCCAAAGATCTCTTCAAACCCCACACGCTTTCCACAGACTCCAGCCGACATGGGTTGCCGAATCTTCTTAAACCCAGAAAAATTATGGGATCAAAAACCCTAAAACGAAATACCCAAATAGGAAAAAGGGGGAAAAACCCACTAGGGAAATCAGAAACGAAGGAATTGGAATGGATCTGGAAACAGAGATGGGGAGTGGAAATTGATGGTTAAAAAGAAGTGCAGGAAAAGGTAAGAAAAGAGAAAAGAAATGTGGAGGTGAAATTGAAGGAATAGGGTTTTGAGGAAGGAGAAGCAGAGGAGGAGGAGGAGGAGGAGGTTGAAAGAAGAGAAGGTTTTGGCGTTTAATGGGGGTTGGAATCTTTGGATATTTCCACCATTGAAGTTTACAGTTACGGTAGATGCAAGAAAAAGATAAAGTATCTCTGCACAACATAGTGGACACCCCAAATAAAAAATAAATAAATAAAAAATATTTTACAAAATAATTTTTTTTAAAAAAAAATCAAAATTGGAGGTGAGAAATTGCATGCAGTTTAGATGACAAATTTTGTTTCGCGATTTTTTTTTTAATATTTAATATTTTTTATTTTGTGTTTGATACATAAATTTTTAATATTGACAGAAATGTCAAGGGTTAATTGTGTGGAAATGTTTGATGAACATATTTATATGGAAGAAATTATAAATTATTTAAAATAGTTAAATTAAGGGTAAACATTTTACACTTTTAAATACAAATTAGATTTATTTTTTAAAATCATATTCACATTTGCCGTTTTTTTTATGTTTTATCAATCTTTTAGCGATACAATGAAAATGACGATTCATATTTAGATATAAACGCATAGAAAATCATCATATACATCTATGAAAATTTAACACCATGAATTATTGAATGGGATAAAAAAGAAAAAAAAAACAATTCAAACTTTTCTGCAAATTCATGAATCTATTAAACATAAAATTTTGTTACCTAACAAGTTATTGATCTTTATTTAAAGCCAATAACAGTTCAAGTCAACTAGCATTTATATGTGTTAATGATCAAAAGGTTTGTGATTCAAATCTTCTACATCATTTGTAATAAAAAAAAGTTAAGTTACACAAAAGCGAAAATTTCGAGATCTAATAGACACTCTTTAAAGTTCAAAAACCTATCGCACACGAATTGAAATGACTTATTTGCCCCCCAAAATCTTAAAAAAAATGATGTTATTTTTTGTTTGCGATAAATAGATATTGTAAAGTTTGAGTATGCATGGCTTTGCACATGCTGACATTACTACTTTGCTGTGGTGCAAGTTGCCACTAATAAAGATTACTGGACCAAAAGCTAAATGTAATCATGAGACTTAGAATTCTTTTTTCTTTGTTAATAATACAATTACTGGAAATAAAGTAAACTTATGCACAAATCAAGATACATTAGATATAATATGTTTGTTTGCCTTTTGATTTAAAAAACAATCAAGGCCATTTAAATTATTTTATTTGAACTTAGTACACATAGAAGTATGTCAAGCTTTTGCACCAACTCAGACCATAAACTTTGCTGAATTGCTGCAAAGTAAACTCAGTAAATGTTTATAAGTATATCGCTATAGATTTGATTTCTAGTCAGTTTACTTTGTACAGTAAGCATTTACTCTTGTTGAGAGTTCTTGCAAATTAATATGAATAGATGGATTCTCCAGTTTCAGCACCTGAAGCACTTGTTTCTCCATCACCATTGTTTCTCTCATCAAACATTCCATGCAAAACCCAATTGAACTTAAACATAATGTCATTTGGCCTTTCAAATTTCCCTCAACTTCATCATTTGTGTAAGCTTTGCTCAATATTTCATTAGCATGTTGGCAGAAAGAACCCACAATTTTCTCAACATCTTCTTCAATAAGAGCAAAAGCTTTGCATCCATCATTTGAACCCTTCTTTCCCATCTCCATTTCTAAACATTGGTTTTGGTTTTTGTTCTGCAGTTCTTTTAAGGACTTTATTGAGCTCAACTTCTCCATGAACTTCAAAGAACATCCAAGTTTTTTGCTGAAAATTTCCATGTCTTCAGTTAAACTATCACGAAGTTCCTTTACAATAAGGCCAGACCTATTGAGTTCTAGAGACAGCAGCTTTATTTCATGCAGCATAATTTGTAAGATATCCACTGTTTTCTGAAGGGATTTCAAAAGTTTCTCATAGCAACCACCTTGGAAAGGTGTGAACCAGAAATTAGGCTCAAACCCAGCTTCAACAATGAATTTTTCTAATTGACTAACATGAGATTTCAGGGTTTTGTGGTGGTGTTGTATCAATGAAATGAAATTAGGAGTTTCATGATTCAAGTTCTTTTGAGGAATGAGGATTACCCTTTTGATGAAATCTTCAAGTGCCACCAAAGTTGTTGAGAATTCTGTTTTTGCTAAAGTTGCTGTTCTTGTTGGGTTGAATATAATCTCCACTGTTAGAAAACAGAGTAATCCAATGCAAGCTTCTGTGATCCTAGCATTTGCAAACTCAGATGGAACGCCATAATTCTTCCTCCCAAGAACTAACAATGCGCCTAATGCTGATGCTATCCCACCAGATTGACCATACATTCTACTATGAACAAGAAAGCTAGTAAAAACAACCCAAGGAAGAAGAGGTAAGAGCCATAAATACTCATATTTCTTTAAAATAAAACAGCATAAAACTCCATAGATTGACCCAATGGCCGTCCCTTGAGCTCGAGCATTTGCAACAGTAAAAACGGCTTGTCTCTCCGTTGCAAAACTGATGGCAACCGTCAATCCTGACCAATACCCATTTGGTTTTGTATAAGTCAAGCCCAGAAACACAGCAAGCCCCAATGTAATCGAGCATTTCAGCGCAAAACACAAACTCTGGTTTGTAGGCAACATGCTCAACAAAATGCCCCAACGAGTTTTTTTGGTACAATGGTCTCCCAACTGAGTTGCTTGGTCTCCGTTGACTCTCCCACCGATCTCCACGTCGGAAACGAGATTCCGACCGGCGGTTGAGTCGTATAGGAGGATTTCCATACAGCGCAAGAAGAAGAAAGTGGGAAGAATCTGAGGGGTAATGGGAGAAATGTTGAGAGGTAAAGGGGTTGAGAATGTGGGTTTTGTCTCCGGCGCGGTGGTGGAAGAAGGAGGAACGGTGATCTTGAATTGTTGTAGCTTTGAGATGGCTTTGGGTTTGAGATTGTTGAGGAAATTGGAGAGTTGTTCGTCCATTGATCCGAAGACCATGGAAGGGGAAGTTAGAGCAGCTTCCATTCCTTTCATTGCAACTTCCATTTCTTCCAATTTTTCTTCAATGTCGAAGCCCATTTGTCGTCTCTCCCAAATCATCCCTCTCTGTGTTCATAAGAAAAATGATCATGATTCGAACAAAAATTAAAAATTTGAATACCCATCCAGACATCACTCATCTTTTGCGTCACCATTCTCGTAAAAAAAAAAAAAAAAAAAAAAAAAAAATCTAAGAAAAGAAAAAAAAAACGTGATAAATTTTCATCACACAATTTAATAAAATGCATGAACTTGAGTGGATGATGCTCCAAATGCTCTATATCCAATTTGTTGTATTACAATATTTTAAAATTTAATTATTTATTAGAGGCTATCTAAGGTCTATGGACCAAATAAGTCTTAAAAAGAACTAGTTTTGATATCACGTACTTTGCACGTGATGTATCTAACTTTAAGAAAAAACACTTTAATTACAAAAAAAATTAATGATAAAATAATACTAAATAGATTAAATATTTTCATTTTATCTTCAAAATTTATTTATATTTAATTTTTTTTTGGTCCTAAATACTATATAGATTAAAATTAATTTAAAAAATAGATAAAAATGAACCAAAACCAAAAGTAAATCGAGGAAAATAGTCTTATCAAAACTAAAATTAAAGTTTTGATTTTTGGATGATGAAAACATGAAAAAATAGGTGAAGAGAAATGGTACCATATTGGATTTGATACTCTGAAGAAGCTTAGTTGCATTTGTTGATAGAGACTTGGCTTCAACCATTAATGCAACTGCCTCTCCTTTGCTCTTTGCACCCACTCCTTCCACCATTGCCTCTATTCTCTTCCAACCATTCTCACAATAACCCTTACTAAGTTTCCTTATCTGCACCCACATCCCAATATATAATAATATCAATATATATTCTCTTTTTTTCTTTTTCTTTTTACAAAAATATTCTAATTCTATTCCACACTCGAATAATAATTTCATTGTCATTTACGTATGATACGTTATTTCTTTTTATCGAGATCGAAGGTACCTAATCTTATTCTTACATTTGTTAAGTAAAAGTGAAATTAGAAATACGTGAAGATAAATGTACCTTTGTATTTTGTGGTTAGATGAGATGAATATTTAACGTGGTTTGGTTGGATTTGAATTACACCAATTGTTAGAATAAAATTTTAAATTTTTGGTGGCAATATTTTGTTCAAATATTCAACAACCTTGCTGTTGTTAAACCATTCTATCTAATTTCTTTTCAAAGGTTTTATTAAGTGTTTATTTATAACTTTAAATTTTGAAAACGGAAATTATAGTAAATGACGAAGTAGTTTAAAATGTTTACAAAATATAATAAAATTTTAGATTCTATCGATGTGTCTATTAATATCTATCATTCATAAAATTTAAAATTTTATTATATTTTATATATAGTTTTGTTTACTTTATTATATTTAAAAATGTCCTGAGAATATAGGTTGTTCTCAAATATATATA
>JBBPDJ010000023.1:18248542-18263507 GCA_037974625.1 Cucumis cinereus
TTTTTTTTTTACTTCATTTATACTTCATGTATACTTTATTAAAATAAAAATCAACTAATTTTTTTATCGTGTGGAGATTTGAGTGTTGTTGTGGTTACGATAATAATTATGCTATACAATTTAATTGTTTATATATATTTATTTAATTATTAGACTTTTCATAGTGATCTCTAACTTCATAATGTTTGATTGATTTATTTTCTATCTCTAAATTAGTTTTGAGCTGAAACGAAAATTAATTTTAAAAAGTCAAACGTTTTAAATTCTTTATTATTTTAATTATATGCCTCCTGCAGTTTCTTTTTACTTTATTTTTAATATATTATTTTGTAATTAAATATTAATATTTGGATGTATCTTAGGTTACCCTCGTCATACCATCGACCATTTTAATTACATAAAAGTAAATCAAAATATTTTATGAAAATAATTATTACGTAACAAATCATGATTAACCAAGAAAAAATAATATAACGACGAATCCAACCAAAACGCATAAAAATATTTTTCATATTTAAAAGACATAAATTCTTTGAATTCAAGGTTTAAAAAGTTCAAACATGATTTTCATAATGGTGATGCAAAATATTATAAAAGAATTAAAGTAGTGATGTAATGGATATTTTTATCAATCCAAAACCCAATATCCAATTGAGTACTCAAAACCAACAAGGAAATTAAAATTTATTGTTGTTATTATTATAAATTTATAAATCGAACCAAATTATCGGTGGAAAAAAATTGTTTATATATATATATATAAAATCAATATTTTATTTAACTAAATTTTTTGTTGTAATTATGAAAATTATTTATGGAGCTAGCTTGATTTTACCTGGAAGAAGGCGAGACGTGGAAAGGGAATCATCATGGCGGCGACGGCGGCCAGAGCTCCGGCAGCTGTACTAGACGCAACACGTACTGGGTGCTTAACAAAACTGATATGACCATCGTGAATCACTGTCCCCACGTAAACAATCACCAGCTGTCCAAACGCGATGCGCTTCGTCAGCAAGTGGGTCCGCTTCGGCAGCGCCACCACAAACGCACTGACAGCCACCGCAACCGCTGCCGATGCCGCACTAGTGAACCGTCCCGGTCCAATCAGCCACAAGCACGGCACAGACGAGACGACCACCAACACCACTGCCCACATCACGTGCCACACACCCTTTACGGCGTCACCGACCGAAACTGCGTCAGAAAGTACTATAGAAATGGTGGTGACGTACGAGAAAGCCGAGAACGCAAGTAACCGTCTTACCGGCGCTGGGCCGAAAATCGTGAAGGCGCCGACTATGCCACATGCCAAAGCCGCTCGTAGAGCTAAGCCTAGGCGCATTCGCCACACGATCGTCGTCGCCGCCGTGACCGCCATTTAATAGCGGTTTGTATGTATGTATATAAGAGGGGGGGGGGGGGGGGGAATGTTGTTGAAAGAAAGAGGAGATGCAAAGGGAAGAACTTGACAAAACTTTAGGTCTGTAAAAAGAAAGAGAGATATGATTTGTCACAAAATTTTAACTTACAATTTAATATATAAGGCAAAATGTTTGGTGGCACAATGGGACTGTGGAATACACACTTACATACATTTTATAACTACATCTTGAGAGAATAATGGAATTGGAATATAATATATTTACCACTTCTTTAAAAATTAAAGATTTATTAATATATAATAAAATATTAAAACTATTTACAAAATATATCAAATTTATCCAACTCTCTTTAACTGTATTTTATATTTTGTAAATAGTTTCAATTTTTTGTTATCTATAAAAATTCTTCTATATATAATAACAGTAAATTTTAGCTTTGAATGTAAATTTAGTCTTTGTACTTTTGGTTTATTTTCTTCATCTTCGTATATACTTTTTGCTTTGGTTAATTTTAGTTTTTATATGACTTTTTTTTCTTTTTTTCCATTTATAAACTTCTACACACTATAGGGAACTCTTAAACAATTTTGTGGTTATATTTTAAAGTTTTAGTAAATGAAGTACAAATATTATGATAAATTTGTATTTGATAAAAAAATAAAGATTAAAAATAATTGACATTTTTAAATATAGCAAAATGAATTATAATATTTACAAAAATATAGTAAAATTTTGGATTCTATCAATGATAAATACTGATAGAATTATTATCAGTATTTATCATTGATATAATCTGAAATTTTGTAAATATTTTCAGCAGTTTTACCATTTACAGTAATTTTTTAAAAATAATAATAAAAGACAACATAGTCACTTTTAGAAGTACTTAAAAGGACCTAAACAAGTGTTTCAAAAGTTTTTTTTTTTTTAAAAAAAAAGGGTTAAAATTATGGAGATAACTAGATGATTGTATTAAAAGTATGAATCATAAATTAAAAAAACACAAACCAAATTGTAAATTGTGGCTATAATAAATATTTATACAACATAAACTTTTATGTCCCTAGTTAATTCTTTAAACAATTACATGTGATTTCACTTAACTAATGCTATATAACTTTAAGAGGATCATACGACAAAGGTTAATTTAATTTTAGCCTAACTCCAATGTGTCGTGTAAAAGTTGAAACTTAAACGCTAATGGATTTAAGGGTGTCTCATGTGACAAGGATTTAAAATTATTAAAAACTTTTCGAAGTACAAGGAGACTATAGACATAACTATACATGTTAATTACAAATTTATTAAAACATCTTAAAGTATAGGATTAAATGATAGATGTCACAACCCTAAGACTAAATGTAATTAAAATTGAACCAAAGGGAAAATGTGTGAAAAAGTTGTCACTTTTAGACCCTAAACCTACACATTTGTAATATAACACTTTTACTTTTAAAATAATCTTATAATTCTATACACTATCAAATTATTTAATCGTAACAATTTTGTGATTCTGCTGTGATTTTCGTTAGGTTTCGACTGAATAGTTGTATTTAGGGTTGTTTTCAAATATAGTAAAATAAATCAAATTCTTTACGAATATATTTAAATTTCATTTGACGACAGACACTTATTGGCGTCGATCACTAATAGATTGTCATTTTTTTTATATTTGTAAATATTTTTATCAGTTTTTTTATAGTAATTTAATTAAATCGAGAAAACATCTTACTTTTTTTTTACTTTTCAGTTTTTGAAGAGGTAAGTATCAATTTACCAAAACATCAACTAATCTTTAAAATGATAATTTATATATTTATATAATAATATTTTTTTAAAAAAAAATTGTATTTATATACAAAGTCATATTGAAATTGGCTGTTAATGTTAGCAGATTCAATCTAGTTTGCTATTAACTAAATTGTATGTATATGAATCATGAATTTGTTTGTGTTGTGATTGGTCAATAATACAAACATTTAATTCTTTTTAAAATTCCTTATTGATTACTTGAGAAGCTAAAAAATGATAACATTGCATTGTGGCCCATCTGGCAAAAACTTACCCAATTCTTGTGGTGAAGTACTTCTCTTTTTGTGCAAAAGACAAACAAAAATCATTTACATTTTAATTTATTCATCATTTACCATCTTCTGTTTATTTTTTATTACTATTTTCTCAAGGGTTTACTATTACATTAAAATCATAATAATTAATTAAAATAAATGTTTATAAACTAGTAGTATTATCAACCTTTGATAATTCATTTGGGATTAGTAACATATTGGTGTAATGCAAGGCAAATTAGAGTTTAAGTTTAGTAAATTTCACTTTACTTAATTATTGTATTTACAAATAAACTAGCGTTTACATAATATTTTTGTTTTTTATATCTCTATTAATCTCACGTAACAACTTCTTGACTTAATTAAACACAATGTTTTATGAAGGTAGAAAATTTTGAGAAACCTCTTACCTCCTTATTAAAGGTAATGTCTAAATTAATTAGAATATGATTAAATTAAGCCGAAAAGTTGAGTTGATAATGATTCTAGAAGAGAAGGTAGGAGAGTTGACGGGAATACGAGAATAATTCAGAATTTGATGTCCCATTTATTGTAAAAATAACCTCACCCTCTAATAATTGATTTATTATATGTGATTCTCTCACAAGCCACAATAATTAGATCATTTAATTTATTTATTGTTTTACTTCTTTGATGAGAATGTAAATTTAATTGTAGCCATGTATTAGAACAGATGAAATTATACATTAACTAATCCATGTTGGATTTGTTTGAGGGTTACAAATGTTTTTTATTTTACTTACCTACTACATGATTTATTCTTAATTTAGCAAAAAATGCATCTCTTTTCAGCAAGGTTCGATAAACGAGGTTATTATCAAAATAAACTTAACTCAACGATAATTGACATAATCTTAGGTTGGAGGTACAATCTTTGATTCCTCATCCCTACGGTTGTACTGATTAAGACATATATGTTAATTGTCTCTCCATATCAATAAGTTGTTTCACCACTGGCTTAAGTAAGAGAGTTATTAGTTTAAATAATTAGGTACGGATATTATATAAACGTTTCGAACACTCCCTCAATAAATTTTGCTATCAATCTTATAAAAACAACAATTAATATAAGTTATAACCAAACTATTTTTCAACTTTCTCCTTTAAATAAATGGAATTTCTCTCAAAACGGACTCAAATAAAGCAACGTGCGTCAAAATGAATATAATTTAATTGCTATATAAAAAATAATCATTTAAGAGGAAGGCTATGGTTTCTAAAAAATTATATATATAAATACACACACACGTGTGCGCACACCCATATGCATATATAATATTAACATACTCTATTCTCGAAAATAAATAAATACTCATAAAAATTGAAGGGATGTTTGGTCCATCAACTTCAAATGGGTGGAATGGGTTATTCATATTTGTGGCTCCAATTATGTTAGAATTTAGAAGTATCGTAACTTTTAAATTTCAATACAATATAAATATATTTCAAAGTTCTCTTTATTACAGTATTACTATTTTCGACTCATACTAAATTAGTCTGTACACAAAACACAATCTATTATAACATAAAATAAAATATTATTACACTCAAAGCACAAATTATTATAACTTATAGACTATAATAACCAATTCAAACACCTATATTTAAAAATATATATATATACTTAAAAAACTTACATGGTAAATGCATCTATTCATAAAATCTCAAAAATTAAAATAAACTACATTTTGAAAGATCAATTACTATGGTAGTATCGTTTGATAACCATTTGGTTTTTTGTTTTTTGTTTTTTTTTTTAAATAAACATACAAACACTATTTTTACATTTAATTTTTCCATTTGTTATATACTATTTGATGGTTTAAAAAACTAAGCGAAATTTTAAAACTACAAAAAAAGATAGTTTTTAAAAACTTATTTTTTATATATAAAATTTGATTAAGAATTCAATCATTGTATTTAAACAAAACATGTTAACCATTGTAAGAAAAATATAAAAAAAAATAGACTTAATTATCAAAAAAAAAAATATATAACGAATTGGTTACCAAACTCAATGGAGTATGGAGGCAATGAACAGAAAGTAAGGTCCCGTTTGATTCGTGATTCGAAAATTATTTGAAATTCAAATTTAAAATTTAAAATTTATGTTTGGTCGTGAATTTGAAAATGCATATCTTATGATCACAATTTCTGAAAACAAAATCTAAAAACAAAAAAAAAAAAATAATTTGTTGTTTTAAAAAATGTGGTATATCTAATGTTATTTCTAGAAAATATGTACGTTTTTTTAGGTTATTTGTATTTTTTGTTTTCGAAAACATAAAAACGAAAACGAAGCACAAATCAACCAAAAACTAATTAATCCTTACCTCCCCATTTGCATGGCCTATTTAACCGCATTGTTGTATTTAAAATAAATAGATGAAAAATCTCCCACACAAAATATATCGACTATTAATAACAAAATAAGTAACGATAAGTACATAAACGTAACTAAAAAAAGAAAAAAAAAAGTTACAATTTGTAATTAAAAGTACAATTGTACAAATAATCGTGGAGTCATAATACACTAAAATAATAATAATAATAACAATAATACTAATTTCCATTTTCAACTCATCTTTCATAGACACTCTCTTTTCTCTCTTGGCATAAATAAAATAAATTGTTATTATTATGAATTGAATGTAAATTATATAAAATAAATAAATAAAGACTCATATGAGTTATGATATTTTCCAATATTATTAATATAAAATAAAGCATGTGAATAGGTTTTTCTAATTAATATTCAAATATTACTCTTCTATTATATATATATATATAAATAAACACACAAGTTTCAACTAATATTTGTTTAATTAATTTTAACAATAATGAGTAATTTCTTTCAAACATGTCTGTAATTTTACTTACGTAACACAGCATCACGTCCTCAACTTTTGAATTTTATATTCTATGATTACAAAATATCTTTCTTTTTTTTTTCTACCCTAGTTGTAACCTTCAGTTAAAATTGTTGACTTGTTTTACAATAATTAATTACTGTGATCACGAAAATACCAAAAGAAAAAGAAAAAAAAAACAATACTAAAAACTAAAATATATATTCATGAAAAATTAATAAGTTACAACTTTCTTAAGTGAAACGAAAACGAGTTCGTATAAAATAAAATTTAAAAAAAAAAATTATAAGTTTAAACTCGTAAAGATTTTACTTTTGAAATGATTGGACTTGGAAGAAAACAAAAAATATCTATGATGAGGTTGATCCAATTTCAACTTTGTATTGAATATATCATTAATTTACATATCATTTAGTTTGTAAAATTAAATGCCAAATATTTATTGTGTTAATTAAATGGGACTACACCACTTGAGCATGCCCAACATTAATGTGGAGGGTTATTTTTGTCATTTTCTCATGATCAAACTAATTTTTACTGTTTATATATATTAAGTACTTATAATTTGTTTTATTTCAATATCACATTAATTATCTTTTACTAAATAAATAAACAACCTCTTCAAAAGCAATTTCTAGAATTATCCCAAAGTTTTGAAAATATAATTTATGTATTTTATCTCTGATTTAATTAATTCAATTTCATTACTTGAATTCAACAATAATAACTAAAGTTGACTTCTTCTTTTATTATTACTGTTTTTTTAAAGGTCTCTTCTTTTAATTTAACGACCAAAGGTACAACGATTTTCATCATTCATGTAACTTTTAATAACTGGACTTTTTTTTTTCCAGCAAAAGAAAAAAAACTGAACTTTTTTTTTAATTTTTTTTTAGGAATATATTTTTGAAAATATTATCATACGTAACAAGAAACTTATAATACAAAATCTCTAATTGTATATCAATTAGTCATCACTGATTAGCTAAACTCGCTTTATTGATTATTAATTTTAGATTTTACCTTACAATTGGACTCGTGTTATGCACAAGTTGGGGTTCGAGATTTGATGAAATATTCAAATTAAATTTATATTACTAGGATCCTAAACTAACTTATTGTAAATTTAGTCCAATTGTAGAATAGGCTGTCTCTTAATAAGTAAGGTTGTTTTTAAAAAAATACAAATATGGGAGTGAGAAATTAAACCTCAAACTCCTAAAAAAGTTTACAAAAAGAAAAATGATATAGATATCAAATATTAAGCATATCTAAATAAAACATGTACACGTAGTTTATTTATGTCTAAAGGACCTTGGTCTCTAAACTTTTAATTGTTTCGAAAATATTATCTTTTAAACTTGTTTTAAAAAATGTATATCTTAATTGATTGGCGTAAAAAAAAATACTTTAATACATTTCTTTATTTATTTTAACAAAATGTAAAGCCTCAATATCGTGGTAAGAAAAACTTGCAAAAATCACTTTTAAAATTTGTTGTTAGTTACAATTATGAACTCAAACGTTTCACGGTAAAAATTGAACACTCGAATTTATACTCGTGTTAAAATTAGATCCTGATCAAACTTTTATTTCAAAGTCTACTTTCTACGATTATTACAAATTTTAGGATCTAATTTTAATATTTAGGTAAGTTTTATAGGCTAAATTTTGTATAATTAAAAATTTAAGGGTGTAACAGCAATTTACCGTATTTTTACTCAATGTGATTTTTGTAATTTTCGTTTGTTTTTCTATTAGTGGTGTAGCTTCTCTCCTTAGGTTCAATGGATCTGTTTATTTTAAGGCCCACATGAACCTTGGTCTGGCCCACAGTAATTAAAATTAATTTAATTTTTGAGTAATATTGGTAACAACCTAAAATATATGGAGGAAAATAATCCCTCTACCCCAGGGAATGGGAAAGAAGATACACGTGGCAGATTTTGATTGACTCTATGCCAAGTGGCCTACTAGTTGTCGGTCAATTTATATGTTCATGAAAACTGACGGCTCTGATGAGTCCCCAGCCTTCGGGAAGTTTGCCTTTGCGGCAATGGCGGGAAGCATTCAACGTACACGTGTACTTGACGTGTCACCATTTCTTTGGCTATCCGATTTGTTAACTAATAAAACTACAATAGATTGGATATATACATATATATATATATATATATATATATATATAAAGTTGTAATACTATAATTTTACCTCTATTTAATATTTCAAACATGTATTTGGAAGTATAAATATATTATAATGTTTTTTTTATAAAAACTGAAACGTAGAATAACCGTGGTAGTGATCTAACTAGGATGGTGTGGTAAAGTTCAGTCTCACTCTATACTGCTCGTTTTAGGTCTCAATTTTTATGTAACATTGTAAATCATTTATATTCAAAATTGTAGTTTTGAAATGCTTACGAAAAGTTTAGAGAAACATTTCAATTTTAGAAAGAGCATGAGTATCTTTTAAACTGATGGTAAAGTTCAGGAGTATCGTCGTAATTTAATCATACTTGTAATAGTCAAGTTTAGCATCGATTAAATAGTCAAGGTACATGTATTGAGTTGAATATTCATACCAACGTTCTTGTTTTCTTAGACTTTGGGTATATTTTGGAGTGATAAAAAAAAGGTTATGGTGATTAATTAAAGTGATTTTTTATATAACCATTTTAATGGTTAGTTTTATACTCTCGTAGGTGATTTTTATACTGTTAAAAGTGATTTCGAGTAGTCGATAATACGTTTGAAAGTGATTCTAGCTTAAAATATTTTAGGAAAAAAAATTAACAAAAATTATTTTAGTAAAAAAAGTGTTTCCTAGTAAATTATTTTAGTATATGACAAATTTAACTTGGACGTGTCACGAATTGAATATCACTTGTGTGGATTCTCAACTCAAAACTTACCTAATTCCATTTGTTAAAAAATGTCCTAAGCAACACATCTAATTTAAGTGGTTTTAAAATCGTAAAATCTTTCAAATCACAAAATTTATTTTCATCTCAAATTTTGACACCCAATGTTTTCAATGTCAAAATTAGATCGAATTGTAAAAATTCTCGTATTATCTTCCTTTTAAAAAAATTAAAATAGAGTTTTGTCTTATTTTCCCCCTTTGTCTTGTGATTTCTCTTATCTTCAAAACTTTTGTCTTTGTTAAAAATTGACTATCTCTCAAAGTTTGAATTCACACTATTCAATTTTGTGGAGGAGATTGATTATGTGAATTCAATTTTATGGAGGAGATTGATTTTAGAAGATCTTGAGTTGGAGGATTTATGGTGGGGTACTTCAAGTGTAGAAAATTTATATATCGTTTGATTCGTGATTCACGAATCGTTTTTTAAAACAAAAAATTTACGTCTCTTCTTCTTCACTATTTTTGAAAGTACGTTTAATTTTAATTTAAAATTTTAAAACTTGAATTATAACTTAATTTCTTTTGTTTGACTGTTATTTTAAAAATATTTTATTCGGTAATTTTTCTTAAAACAATCCTTAAAAACAAAGAAAACAAAAAATTATTATGCTATTTTTAAAAAACATATATAATTGTTTTCTTTGTTTTCAAAATTGTATAGTATTTTAGTACAATTTTGTTTAGTTTAGGTGTAATTTAAAAAAAAAAAAAATCGCAGAATCTGATTCAATAATCTTTAATTCACTGTATTGAAGGCATTTTCACACTTGCAAATTATTAATTAATTGTCTGTTTGTTCGATTTACTTTTTTTACCATTTCTAAAACGTTTTTCCCATTTTTACAATAAAAACAGTCAAACTCTATTATCCCTCATATCAACCCGAAATTTTAATGAAGAGAATAAAACTCGAAATAGAGATTTTTAAAAAAATAGAAATTTGAAGAAATAGATATAAATAATGATAGACAAAATAATAATAATAATAATAATAATAATGTAATAAATGTAAAAAAACAAAAATCTGTCACAACCTCTAGAGTCCTCAAATGATTAATATGTGGTATTTTTTTTTTAAAAAAAAATATGTCACAAATGATTAATCATAAAGTATTTTGGATTATTTTATCTATGAAACGACGTCATTTTGAAGTGAGGAAATGAATTCTAACCACATACAGAAAAAAAAAAAAAGAAAAAAAAATTATGATGATTATAAATAAATATCTTGTAGGTTGAAAAATGAAAAAAGTGAATTGGTACTTTTAGTTGCTGTGGTGTATATGCAAAAGGATATTATTTGAGATTTGTGGACATCTACCATTGACACAACACATGATTGCATTTAACATTATCATCAACAATAATTATTGATATGTACCCATGCTAAACACACACATCAACATAACTTAGTTTTAGTTTTGGCCATGCTCATGAGAACCCACAATTTTTTTTTTTTTTTGTTTGTTTCTTTTCGTTTTTCGTTTTTTCGTCGTCGTCTATGAAGAGAACGGAGAATTTGAACAAAGAAAAAAAAAACGAAAAATAGGTACATTGAACGAGAAAAGAGGAACAAAAAGATTCACGAGCGAGAAAACGAGAATTTTGAGTATTATGTTTGGTGAGAATGAGTAACAAAGGACGAGAGCGAGAAGCGAAAAAATAAGAACGAGAAAGAAGTTTGTAGCAAACTGACCGCACGTGCATATGAGGTTATTTTGGTAAATTCGCAAGCAACTGATGTCATCATTCATTAGAATTTAAAACATATGTCAATTTTCATTTAGACCTCCAAAAGGTGGCCATCTGTACAAAACCCTCAATAATTAACGAGTGTAGCATCATAAATTGAGAAAAAAAAAAGATTAAAACATTTGGTGAATTACGCAACTTAATTTTAATTTATTTATTTTTGTTCTTTCTTTAGTTCTTGTAAGGCTAGAGTAAAAGAATTTACTAAACGCTGCAAACATGAATTAAAACAACACTATAGTTGACGTTTAGAATTTTTTTAAAATAAAACTCAGAAACACAAAATTTGACTTAACGTAGAACATAATTTAGGTGACATAAACATTATTCGCCATGAAAACTGCAAAATTTGGACAGTTTACTGCTTTGAGTCCAACAACAACATTCAAATATAGGTAGAAAATTTAGGAGAACATGTCCATAAAATTGATGAACACATCCTAGTTAAATTTTAAGTCCTACATAATTAATTAATTATTATTGTTTTAAAAGATTTTACCATTTTGGGATGTGCCTATTACACACAATTCCTTATTCTATTTATTTAAATATGCCAAAATATTGCATCAAAATCTCCAAACCATATCTATTAATTGACAATGGTGGTTTGTAAATAATGCTCCATAATCAAGTGCTTTATACTAAAATTAAAACATTCCCAAACTCATTAAAAATGAAGCTTTTGGGTTGTTTTTCTTATTAAAATCATTGATACTCATCTTTATGGTATGAGCCATTCAACTAGAATAAGATCTATAATATATATCGAGATATAAAGATGAAATTAGAAGATAATCCGAGTATAAAAACATTTGCAACCTCCCATTTAGACTCTAGAATATGCTAATCCAAGCCCTAAATCACTCAAACAAATATCTCTCGAGGCTCACGTTCCATCTTTGAAAATTTGTTATTTTTAACTTGGAAAAGTTTTTACCTAGCAAAACTTATATCTTTTTTGAAAAAAATTATTTTTTCTAACCTCTTACTTATTTCATTTATTTATTAGATTTTGAGTAGAGCGGTCTAGATATTGAAAAATGAAAATACTACATTGTCCCTTATTGGTCAATTGTATTCAATTTTATGTTTTTTCTAATATAATTTTCCAGACTCAACTACATTGTTACAAATTATACTAACTCCGTAATCTCTATTAATATCATACTAATATCACTAAGTAAGTACCCTAAGTGAACCTATATATATGCACGCACGTGTGTGTATTATCTTTTTCTCTATGTTATTTCTTTTAGTTATAGATTATTTGTGGGTGGTTAAAAGTAATTGCACGTTAAACTTTTATGAAAAAGTGGACATCCGTGGCCCATTTATGACGAAGAAAACAATAGCAAATGCAAACATAAATTACGACAAATAAACCTTAATTTACACTTTAGTGATGGGTCAAACAACGTGACAACACTGTTGATTATTGATAAAACATGAAGATGTGTAACTGTAGTGAAATATTTTGTAATGCTCTAGGTCCAGAATTTGGAATTTGGATTCGACAACTAACGTCTTCAACATTTTCCTGTGTCAAAAGATTAGTTCGTTGGATAGAAGATAAAGTTGATTCTTATTAACGGTCGATGATTTAACTAATAAGCTCTTTTTTTTTTTTTTTTGTTGAGGAAGATTTTGCATCATTATTGTAATAATTGTTCGAAATATGTTGTTTTTATCCATAAATATGTTTTTTAAAGAAAATTAGCTTTGTAGTTCCCAATATTTTATCAATTAAATTGAATGATACAGTCTAAATAAAATCCATTATAATGGGTAGTACATATGATGGGCCAATTTTTATGGGTAGGCTTCCACAGAATGTAGCCCAAATTCTACGGCCCAATTCACAGACCCAATTCGTGGGAAGGAACATAAATTGTCACTAGTGCTCCGAACTTTTTGGATTTATCTTTTTTGTGTTAACTTAAATAAACTAGAAATACAGTACATCGGTAAGATATTTATAAAAATAGTAAATGTTGACAAGTCAAATGGTAAAATACTTTTAAAATGTGAAGTTTGTCATTTAGTGACTATCGTTGATAGAAACTATCAATGATAGCAACCGACAACATATTTCTCAAATTGAAAGTTATCACTTATAACATCTATCGATGATAGCAACTTACAGTAGCTATTAATTGCTATCATCGATAACTGGTACTGATAGTTATTATAAAAGAAAACTTTCAATTTGAGAAAAATCTGGAAGAAGGAAGAAGCACTTGTAATGTTGACATTGACAAATACAAGTTATCACTCACATTAGCTATTCAGGATAACAATTGATAGCAGCAATCAGTGATAGTGACTATCATAGATAGCATCTATTAACATTAAATGTTATCATTGATAGTTGTTATCAGTAGCAATTTTTAAGTTGAAAATTTTGGAAAGAATCATCTAAAATGGTGGTTCCACGTGGTTCTTTTCGTATTTTACTAATTTTTGTGCTATATATGTAATTATTTTATCATTGTGTTATATATTATGTTATTTTTTACTAAAATATCATTTTTGCAAGCGGTCCTGCTATATATTTGCCAATTTAATTATTTTTTTAGGAAATTTTTTAATTACTTCACTTATAAGGAATCAGAAAAATACCCAATTTTTTTTTATATATGAAAAATACCAACTCTTACTCAGTAGAATACAATCAATATAGCCAGATGTCCAAAAAATAACTAACAAATTTCCAAATTAAAATTGTTGATGTACAATGTATGATCGCATGACTGTTTTAGTAAATAAACAATGAACTAGTGAACCGTCGTGTTAATTTTATTTTTTAGTGTAATTAACTAAAATAGCCCTGTCGTATTTGAAAAAGTACATCTTAGAAATTTGATAATTAAGAACCAACAAAAAAACTAAAGCAATCAATCTCATAAATTGAAACGAAACTCAAATATCAAAGATAATATTGTAATTTTATGAAATCTCGAAACAAAATTGAAATCCAACTCATAATTTAAAGACTAAAATAGTAGCATTTTGAAACATATTGACCAACTAGTAACTAAATTTGAAATCTAAGAATAAAAAAAGTACAATTTTCCTTAAAAACATTAACAATGCTTGAAAATTAATTGTGTTCATTAAACAATGTTTTATGGATAGATTTATTGAGATATGTTGAGTTTGAGAAGCTAGGGAGATGGAAGTCCCCGAACAGACAAATGGAGCTTTGAGAATTTAGCGGAGACTCAGACAGCTCATGAGGGAGCCTAAATTGAGCCATGAGAATCCAAGAGGGAGCTTAACATACTCGCTAGAGAGCATAGAGAGAGTTCTAAGAGTTTAGTGGATGCTCAAATGATCCATGAAGAACCCTAATTGTAGCTAGACCCATGAGAAAAGTCTAGGGGTAGAGATTAGATGACCCATGAGAGAGCCCAATAGAGAGTCCAATGGAGGTTGAAATAAGGGGCAACAAGAAAAATAGCAAAATAAAAGGTTTCATTTTGAAAAATAGCAAAAAAGAATTTAAATTATAAAAATAGCAAAATGAATTTTATAATTGTTAATTACGAATTAATAATTGACCCAAATACCCCTAACTAATTCAAATATTCAAATCTTAACCACTATTTCTAAAATTCAAATCCTAACTACCAAATCTTAATAATAATTAGAAACCCAATTTTCACCATAAATATAAAAATCTTTAACTAATATTTTCAAAATAAAACTTAAATTAATCAATCGTCCAAATTTCAGAGAAATTAGAAAATCAATTTTCAGACCCAAAAATATCAATATTAAAGACAAAAAAATCAAATACAGTAGCACATATGATGTATTCGAAAGAAATACAGTTTAACAAATTAAGAGGTAAATCTAAAATACATATATGAAAGAAAATACAATTTACACCATTTGCTTGATTTTAAAAATCTAAAATACAAAATCTGAAAAATCTCGAATAAAC
>JBBPDJ010000023.1:18264424-18278867 GCA_037974625.1 Cucumis cinereus
GTATTGTTTGTTTCAAAATGGAAAAAGATTCAGGTTGTGAACCTGCTGGAAGGAACCTTTGGGAGCAAACTGAAGTGTTTTTCCTTTAATGAATCATTAAAATCTGCTCTGTTTTCTCATCCTCGTGTCTGCATCACCACCTTATCTTTCTTCTTCGATTCCTCCACCTTTAACGGAGTTACCACCGCCACACCCCTTGCCCTACTCGAACCAATCCGACTATTCGATGACGTGGTAGTGGTGGAGACGTCCTGGTTAGTGAGCTTGGGGGTTTTAAGAGATAGTCTGGGATTAGACGCGTAAGGACCGAGATAAGAGGGGAAAATATAATCTCGATTGAAGAACTGAGCACCGTGAGAGGAGAAACGGAATCATTATCGAGGGAGAGGAGGAGGTCAGTGGATTGACGAAAAGCAGAAGAAGAGAGAGGAGGAGATGAGAGGTGGCGGACGACGGGGAAGAGTGGACTGGGGAAGTGGTGCGGCGGCGGAGTACCGACGGCGATGGTCTTGGATCGCTTGAGGAGAGGGGGGAGTCTCCGTTGATCTGGCGGTCGGGGGTTGAATATCGGCCATTAAAATAGAAGGCCTCAATGTAATCTTTCATTAACAATGGTTAGATTGTATCTTCGTTTTTAGGAAAGATTACATTGAGGGCATTTTCGGTATAGACATAACACCCTAGGGGAGTGATTTACCATAAATCTTATTCTTTACATTTTTTTTTGCCAAAAATAAAAGTGACTCTTCCATTTTTTCTATTTTCTCTAATTTCTCAAATCTTTATGTGGAGCTACGGTATCCTTTGTTTCAATGTGAATTGAAGACGACAATTCATTTATTTTGAAAGTTTGAGTGATCGTAGACCATTTTTAGGTTGTTGTGGACTTAGTTGTGTGGTTTTCTTAATGGTGAAGTCTAATAACATGAAAACGATGAAATTATTGGTAGGAGAAAAAGACGCGTTAACCCTGATGAAATCCGTGGTGGAAGATAGTGTGATCAAGAGGATACAAAGATAGAATACATGTTACTCTATAATAAATACAAACTAATCACTCCACATCCATCATGATAACCTTAAACTGAACTCTCTCCAATTCTTGATTCCTCAATATATATATATATATATATATATATATTCACAAACACATATCACATAATTTATTGTTAGGAATTTATTACAAACTGTTTTTTATTTTTTATTGAGTTTAACAAATTATGAAAAAAAATATTTAATTTCTCTTAATATATATATTCCTATTTAATAACCATTTGACTTTTGAAAATCTATATTACTGTTTTCATCTTTAAATTCACTATTTTGTCATCATTACGTTCATAATGCTCAATTTGTAGTAAAGTTTTAAAACTTATTTTTGTTTTTAAAACATGGATAAGAACGGAAACCATATTAAGAAAACAAATAGAAATAGAAATAATTTTTAAAAAATACAAAAAATTGCCATTGGTGTAAAACAAGAACAAAGGAGAAAATAAGTGGGAAGTGTTGGTGTAGCTTTTAAAATAATTGATACTTAATAGCTTATAGTGTTTGGTAAATAAATACAAAAACATATCATAACTAAAATAGACTTCTTATCATTTTTTTTTTGGATTTAAAATAAAAAATCATTTGTTTAGTACCATAAGATTTGTTAGTTATAAATATTAAGGAAAAATGTTATTTTTTTTTTTTTTTACAAAAAATTATATTGTATACATGTAAAATTAAGGTGATTTTAAAAGTGGTGCTAGCTGATTTATAAATCTGTTTGATAAAATATAAAAATGATTAAGATTTTTTTTCAAATAACTTTTTAATGCAGCCAACACAGCATTAAAAGTAGCGTAGATATATTACGTATTTTCGGGAAAGAAAGGTAGTAGAAAAACATTTTTTTGTGTTTTTTAAAAGAAAATTTTAAGGTAATTTAAATATTTAAAACTATTATCAAACCAACATTAGACATTAAAATGACAATTTAACTTAAAAAAATAAAGAAAAAAGAAAAAAGAAAATGAATATTTGTTCCGGATTCGCTGGATGTGATGCGCAAGGGAAGGGCTACGAAAATACATGGAGCGAGAGGGAAATTGGGAAATCTCAAGTCTACGCCGACCTTGTCCAATCCAATCCCACCGTTCATTCCCTTTCCAATCCAACGCCTCATAACCTCTTTTAGGGTTCCGAACCTTCTCGAATTTTTTGAATTCTCTCGCTATATAATCATCTCTTTCCCCTACGCTATCTCCACTTCACATAACCTAGTTTTTGCCTCTCTTCTTCCCAGATCTCCGCTTCTTTTTTCTTCATTTCCATTTCTCTCTTCTTCCTTGCTATTACCGTCCACAAACTCCATAATGGCCGGCAAGGGAGAAGGTCCGGCTATCGGAATCGATCTCGGAACCACTTACTCTTGTGTTGGTGTTTGGCAACACGATCGTGTTGAGATCATTGCCAATGATCAGGGTAACAGGACTACTCCTTCCTATGTTGCCTTCACCGACACTGAACGTTTGATTGGTGATGCTGCTAAGAACCAGGTCGCCATGAACCCGATTAACACCGTCTTTGGTAAGATCTAACTTCTTGCCTTTCATTTCTGTCTTTCTTTCGTATTGGATCTATTGTGTTTCTTTCGTTTTGTTGTTCTTATTGGTGAATGCGTTCAGCTTTGAATATGTCCTTGTAACTAGATCTACTTTTTTTTTTCTTTCTTGGAAGTTCTTTTGGATTTGAGTCTTGTATTGAGCTATAATCTGGATCTGCTGTTGTTCATAGTCATAGCGCTAGTTAGAGATTTGTCATGTATGTTATTTAGCATTGATATTAGGTTGACGTGAATAGTTATTCGAACGTAGGAACCACTTATGAATTGTATTTAGGTACTGTTGGTCGTTATTTTCTCATTTCATGGAAATATGAATCTGATAGGATTATTGCACCTATTGATTCGGTCGCGTACAATCTTTAATCTCAAGTATACTCATTTCATTAATCGTTAATCTTCATTTATAAGATCTGTACTTAGGTTCATGGATTAGGAGGATCCTTATTCGTAATGTCTTTCTGTAGCTATGCTATTGAGTTAAATAAGTTGGTTTTCTTGAATTGATTAATAGATGTATGTCTCCAATCGCATGTTTTGTTGAATTTTAATCCTACTCTGTTTGTGTTATTTCGATTACTGTTTGATATATTTTTTTTTGTACTGAGTTTTCTAATTGATCTCTTTGAATTGTGAACAGACGCAAAGAGGTTGATCGGTAGAAGATTCAGCGACTCTTCAGTCCAAAGCGACATCAAGTTGTGGCCATTCAAGGTTATCCCTGGACCAGGTGACAAGCCCATGATTGTTGTCAGCTACAAGGGTGAAGAGAAGCAGTTCGCTGCTGAAGAAATCTCCTCCATGGTTCTTATTAAGATGCGTGAAATTGCCGAAGCTTACCTCGGTTCCACAGTGAAGAACGCCGTTGTCACTGTTCCTGCTTACTTCAACGACTCTCAACGTCAAGCCACCAAGGATGCTGGTGTCATTGCTGGTCTCAACGTCATGAGAATCATCAATGAGCCTACCGCTGCCGCCATTGCCTACGGTCTTGACAAGAAGGCAACAAGTGTTGGTGAAAAGAATGTCTTGATCTTCGATCTCGGTGGTGGTACTTTTGATGTCTCTCTTCTCACCATTGAAGAGGGTATCTTCGAGGTGAAGGCCACTGCTGGAGACACTCATCTTGGTGGTGAAGATTTTGACAACAGACTTGTCAACCACTTTGTTCAAGAATTCAAGAGGAAGCACAAGAAGGATATCAGTGGCAACCCAAGAGCTCTTAGAAGGCTGAGAACTTCTTGTGAGAGAGCCAAGAGGACTCTATCATCCACTGCTCAGACCACCATTGAGATTGATTCTTTGTATGAAGGAATTGACTTCTACTCCACCATTACTCGTGCTAGATTCGAGGAATTGAACATGGATCTTTTCAGAAAGTGTATGGAACCCGTTGAGAAGTGTTTGAGAGATGCCAAAATGGACAAGAGCACTGTCCACGATGTTGTTCTTGTTGGTGGTTCTACTAGGATTCCCAAGGTCCAACAGTTGTTGCAAGACTTCTTCAATGGCAAGGAGCTTTGCAAGAGCATTAACCCCGATGAAGCCGTTGCCTACGGTGCTGCTGTACAAGCTGCCATCTTGAGCGGTGAAGGCAATGAGAAGGTGCAGGATCTTCTTCTATTGGACGTCACCCCTCTTTCTCTTGGTTTGGAAACCGCCGGTGGAGTCATGACTGTTCTGATCCCAAGAAACACCACAATTCCCACGAAGAAGGAACAAGTCTTCTCTACCTACTCCGACAACCAGCCCGGTGTGTTGATCCAAGTATACGAAGGTGAAAGAACAAGAACCCGCGACAACAACTTGCTTGGAAAATTCGAACTCTCCGGGATTCCTCCAGCTCCCAGAGGTGTTCCACAAATCACAGTGTGCTTTGACATCGACGCCAACGGTATCTTGAACGTCTCTGCTGAAGACAAGACCACCGGTCAAAAGAACAAAATCACCATTACTAATGACAAGGGAAGACTCTCCAAGGAGGAGATTGAGAAGATGGTTCAAGAGGCAGAGAAGTACAAGTCTGAAGATGAGGAGCACAAGAAGAAGGTTGAAGCCAAGAATGCTTTGGAGAACTACGCCTACAACATGAGGAACACAGTGAACGACGAGAAGATTGGTGCTAAGCTTTCCCCGGCCGACAAGAAGAAGATCGACGATGCCATCGAGCAGTCCATCCAATGGCTCGACGCCAACCAGCTTGCTGAGGCGGACGAGTTCGAGGACAAGATGAAGGAGTTGGAGAGCATTTGCAACCCAATCATTGCGAAGATGTACCAAGGTGCAGGAGCTGATATGGGCGGCGGTGCGGACGAGAGTGCTCCTTCCGGAGGTAGCGGTGCTGGCCCCAAGATTGAGGAAGTCGACTAAGCGCCCTCTCTCTGCAATGTCGGTCTTTGTCTTACCTTCTCTTTTTATTTTTTATTTTTGGAACAATCGATTTTTGATTTCGTGGCCTTTAATTAGTGAAAGCCACTGTTTACCGGCGTAATTTTTTTTCTCTCTCTGTTATTGTTAAGTTTTTGAAGACATTTTAGGTGGTGGAAATTACATTGGCCACAAAAAGAAACACTCTGTTTTCGTTATATCGTTCGTTATGAAATTATTATCAAACATATTTTGGTGGTCACTGTTTTTAATTTCTGAGTTCAAAGCTTCATAAGAACTGGGCTTTGTTTTATGGGCTATGGAGCCCACTAGTTATTTTGGTTGGTGGGCATTTAAAACGGGCTTTTGATAAAAGTAAATATCCAGCTTGCTTTAATAATGATGTAATTAATAACGTTTGATACCGTTGTTTGTTTTTACCATATAATATTGTATTAATGTGGAAGGGACAGGAAAAAAAGAAAAAGAATTCGAATCATGTATCATTCACAGACACACGAGTACGTCAAAGCAACAGGCAGAAAGAAAAAATCAATAATAAATATAACACGCGGTGTCAGCTGTCATAAAATCATGGTTGAGAATAATAAAAGAAATTAATAATAAATAAATATATATATATATATATATATATATATATTTTCAAAAAAGAATAATTGAGAGGCTATTAATTGGTTTAGAAATGTGGTAAGCCTTATAAGGGGCCATCCATCCTTGACTCTTCACCGTCAACTTGAACTCTGGCTGTTGTCTGCTCTTAGGAAAGTTTCAAAAGACCCTTGCCTCTTCATTATCTTTTAACATGCTACCTTCCATTTATCTTTTTACTAAATTTGTTGATTTGTAATTTAATGTATTTTGACCATGTATTTTTAATGTAATTTTAATTTTAGAAAGCTCGAAAATTCGAACAAAATTGTATTAATTATCTTAGATTGTCTATTGAGCTATATTCAAACGGAAACGTTTATGGAATGGACCTAATTCAATGACTTCAATTAAATTCATTCCATTAGCTTTTAGCAATTATTCATTCAATTAATTTAGTCAAATTTGATGGATTTTATATAATTATTAAATTTTTTTTCTGTAAATGTCAATGTCGGTGATTATATTCAAACTTTATAAAACTGATAATGTGGGTCGATTTTGGAGGTTAAAACAAAGAAACAGTAGAAAAAGGTGAATTGATAAAAAGATAAGTTGCCAAATTTGAATATTAAGAAAAGAGAAAGTGAAAGAAGACGAAACCATTTACAAATTAAATCCATAAAAGAATAAATAGATTTTCTTAAGCATGTGAAAATCAAAATCCCAAGTTCAAACTTTACTTTAACTTTCACTACAATGTGACTTTACACAAAAACCACCAAACCAATTTAACTCTGTCAATACAACATGATACCATTATGCATTCCCGTGATCTCGCCCAACTCACTTACCAATTTGATTTGTGTCGTGTCTTAAGATCGAGTCTATGTTTAACATGTTACAACAAATCACTAGCTAAGAACAATATATTTCCATCCGATGATTTATCACTATCATGAACAATAATAATAATTATTGGCATTTCATTGAGAACAATACAAGATGGTTTTCCAATAAAAGTAGAAGGTTAATCCAACCAATGATATTTGTATAAATGGAAAAAGGGTGGGAAAAAAAAAATCAAATACAAGTTCATATATATGCTCAGTATAAATTGCAATCAATTTCTAAATATGATGCATAAATTTAGTGAGCAAAGAATCACAAAAGAAACAGATAGAAAAAAAAAAAAAAAAAAAAGTACATTCTCTTCCCATAAAAGAACACTAAAATGAAGCTTAGTTAGTAAACAGTGAAGTGAATGCCTACCTCCAGCAACAACTGTTATTTCATCTAAACAGATGGGACATCTCAAGTTAACATAAGATCATTACCCCCGAGATGGGGACGACGGCAGACACGAACTTCATGTTCCTCAGGACCGACACGGAGCCTCGGCACCATAATCTCAAGGACAGATCCTGGACCGTCGTAATACGCTTCTATATTAGCATCTTCAGGAATTCGAGTTGCTAGAGGGATCTCCCTCACAAATTCACCTGGGGGACAGTGTTCGGGAAATGGATCTGTGAGCTTGAATGTTCTATCGTGTCTCTTGATGAAGGGCATTCCCGACGTGCTCACACAAGATACTTTTATGATACCGTGTGTGAGAGTGTTCCTCCATGAGACTTTGACACTTGGAAGATCAACAAAAGGCAAGCTGATTATGATTAAATAACCTTCTTCATCCTCGTATATCGCTTTAGCAGCTGTTACTGGCCCATACACATTCTTCATTACCCCGCTAAAGTCATTCAACCAGTGTGGTTCAGTTGGGTGGACCTCCATATCGGAAATGCGATCAGAAGTATGGTTATTCACAGCCAAGTAGCAATCATCATCGTTGCCATTCGAGAAGAAATCCTTCTTCCTCTTGCTGCTGACAGGTGATAAATCCATCCCATCGCAGTTACTGTGGTTTGATGGTTGAGTAGATAAATTCAGCACAGATCCATTGAGCAGTTTCTTCGAATGAGAATTTGAGGCACTCTTAAGAGCGGGAGGCCTTTCAAGTTCAAAATCGGTATTTGGAAGATTTCTCCATGAACTAAAGTCACTTGCCTCAGGGGGGATGGTGAAATTCAAATCCCTGCCTGTGAGTTCCGCCCATCTCTTCCTGTCTTCTTCGTCAAGGCTCATCAAATTAGGAGATGGAACAACCTCAACTCCGTGAACACACTGAGGGTTGGAGAGACCCCGATAATGCTTACGCTGCATTCTGTGAGATCGAACGAAGCCTTTATCAACACTAAATGGAAAGGGGCGCTCCCCTTGACGAGAATGACCATTCATATAACTCCTTAGCTGCATTTTCCCCAGTGCATTCTCAGGCCTCTCCTTAAAGACCCACATATACATATTCTCCATATCATGTTGAACCATGAAAATATCAAGATTGAGATCAGACTTTTCAAAGCCAGAAACCCCATTGCTATCCCTGATGATCTTAGCTTTCGACTTATCATTCATTGCGGGCTTGAAGTAGAAACTGAAGAAAAACCAAGCACCCCATATAGAATCAACACGCTTCACTAATTTCCGGCCGACCTTAGGAGCAGTAAGGAAGCTCTCAGTCTCATAAACCTGTGAACCAAGTCCAACATCTAAAATATCGCATGGATCAGAACTCCACGGCTGCTGCGGTGGGCTGCGCTCAGCAGACAAAGGGAGATTGATATCGGGTGGGCGCAAAAGTACAACTTGGCGATTCATTTCCAAATCCAATTCATCATGAGAAGAAGCACTGGAATCCATAGACAAGAGTGTGGATGGGTGATGACTCTCCATTGTAAGAGCTGTAAGTCTAGAACCTCCCATTTCAACTCATCATCATCATCTCCTTGGTGGTAGTACGTTTTGAAGCTGATGGGTTATATCAAATATAGCCATTCCCAAAAACACAATTCAAGAAAGAAGAAACCCTTATAAACAGCTGTGGCTTATATATATCAATCCCCACAATATCTTCCCTCCATCAAAACCCTAGATTTATCAAATGAAAATAACACAAACCTCACAAACTCACAAGAAATTTAACACAACACAAACAAAAGCCATATAGAAAAAGAATTCCAAAAGAAGGACAAAGAACAGAACAGAACAGAACAGAACAGAGTCAACAAGGAGGTGAAATCATATACAAGAAAAAAGAAAAAAGGATAGAGTAGAACACAAAACCTTATCTAAGAACAGATTTCACAGACGCTATAGAAACACAATATCCAACCCTAACCCTAAAATCTCTTGATATCCTCCACACATAGGAGGAAAACACTGAATCAGACCCATCAAATCCATTCTAATTTCCAAAATTCCAACAAGATCTCCAGAAACCACCCTTGTTTTTTTCTTTTCAAATCAAAACAAACTCTCCCATATGCACAAGAAATCAGGAAACAAGCTACTAAGCTAATTGAACATAGTAATTTCTAGATTTCCATTGACCCAGGAAGAACAAAATGGAATTGGATCTTCAATGAGAGTACCTTTTGGTATAAACATCAGGGAATAGAGAAGATGAGTGACCTCCATAACCAACCATGATGCAGGTCTTCATTAAATCATCAAAAACCATTTCTCAAACAACAAAAAAAAAACACCAAGAACAACTAATTTTTCTTCTTCCCACTTCAAGAAAAAGGAAGAAAAAATAAAACCCAGATGAAAAAAATTAATGGGAAAGTGAAGGTGTGAACAGAGGAAGAGAACAGAGGCGTGAAGCAGCATCTTATTATAAAGAAGGGGGCCTTCGTGGGTTAAAACCTTCACTGGATGACACCCAAAAACGCTGCTTCGCTGTTTGTTAACGGTGACGATGCCATTTCATAAAGAAAGGTCAAAACTTTAGATTTTGACACACGTCGTTACGTGTAATTCTTCTGTGCTTTTCGGATCTTTCTTTAATATCTACTCGCCCGCACCTGATTTTTCCTCTTAGATTTTCCTTTTAATTTCTTTGTTTTATTTTAAATAATTATTATATTTATAAATTCTATTTTGTTGAGTTTTTTTTTGGAAGTTTTATAATGCGTGTGGCCGTTAAGACATATTGTCAAATTTTGCTTACTAAACCAATTTTAAAGATAAATGTATTTTTTTTTTTAAATAATTGTTTGAAATTTGAAAAGATATATTTTGTTCTTATATTACTTTCCTAATTCAACTACAATAAATTTGAATTGATTTGTAACATTTAGAAAAATATAATTTGTTCGAGTGTGATAAGTTAAATGAGTTGACTTCTTAAATTCTATATAAATTGATATTTTATTTTGATTATAAAATAAATATTTTGAACATAATTCTAAGGTTAAACTTTAGGGTTTTTCTTGTTTTGATTTTAAAGTTGAGAAATGTGTTTTAATATTTTATTATCGAGTTTGAGAAATGTATTATTTCTCACCTTATTTACACATAAAAAGTTTATTTTGACTACAGAAAAATTTTAAACTTGAATTTGAATTGTTTAACCATTTCAAACACTTTTAACCATTGTTGTTTATTCGAACCATTAATTTGAAAAACAAATAATTTTTTTCAAAAATTATTTTATACCGTTTGATTATTAAACCCTAATTTAAAATACATGCTCTTTATCTTTTTATAAATAAGGGCAAGAGAATATTATTACAACCCTTTCCCTTAAAATTATTATAGGAACAATATCCTTTTTAAGTTCCTGGAATTTTAGGAATAGATGCGTTTGATCTATAATGTTTCGAATTAGTTATTTTAGTTGTTGAGTTTTTAATAATATGTTTAAAAGGTCCCTCAACTAATAAATATATTAAATTTAAATATAAAACTAATTAAAAACATAATGTGGCAATATGACATGGAAAAATATAGAAAAATACAAAATTCTCAATTGATTCTCTATTCTTTTTTTTTTCTCTCTCTTTTATTTAAATAAAATATTGATTCTATGCTTGTGGGAGAGTTGAGGCAACGACGACGAGAGCCTTTCCAGCGAGAAGAAAATTTGTGGAGATGTATGCATTAAAGAGATGATTAACCGATGTATAGAGAGATAAAGAATGGAGATGGAGCCCAAACGACATAGAGAAGAGAAGAGCGAGAAGAAATAGGAGAGAGAAGTGAAAAATATTAAAAAAATATATTTCCATGTCATATTGTCATATATATATATACTAGTTGAGGGACCTTTTAAACCTATTTTTACAAGCTGATGAACTAAAATGACTAATTTGAAATATCAATAATCAAACGCATCTATTTTTAAAAACTCAAGAACCTGACGGGTAATTTTTCCAACTATTATTCACGTAGGAAAAAACTCAGGCAATTATTATTATTTTAAAAGAAAATATTGATAGATAAAAAAAAAATTAAAGCATATAATTGAGATATTTGTTGCCTTTTTGCCTAACTATACATGTGCTTCATAGGAAAATGAAAGAAGGGTTTTGAACATTCCTAGGTAGGTAGCTCTCAAAATTGACCATGAGATATTTTGACTAATAAAAGGATAGAAATGGAATTTTCTTTTTTCTAATAAGATGGGAATATAATGGGCTTTGTTAAGGGTTGGGCTTAAAGTTGGGCTTTTATTTCATTTCAGCCCAAATCTTAGGTCTATTGGCCAATAAGGACAGGAAATAAATGATGGAGAATTATACGTGAAATTATCACATCAAACTCAAACTTTAAACCCTTGAAAAAGAAAAAAAAATGTGTATTCGGTCCATGAAATTTCAAAATGTAATTTTTTAGTTGCAATATTTATTATTATTATTATTATAAATAATTGTATGACATATTAAATTAGAAAAAAAAAATTAGGGAGATTTTTTTCATTTTTTATAAATTTAAAATGCCATCTAATTATTTAAAATAATAAATAATCACTTTAAAGATTTTTCTATTTTTAACTTATTCTTTCCAACTTGATATAAGTATATGGTAAAGATTCAGAAACCAAATGCATTTATTCTTAAAAACTCGAGGACTAAATGTACATATTCTTTAAAAACTCAAAGATAAGAAATGTACCAATTATTTAGAAATGATAATTCAACAGAAATGATAATAATAATAAAAAAAAGTCTCAACATATTACAAATAATTAATTGTGAAGAATGAGGATAAAGTTTAGAAGGTTAGTGTTATAGTGGAGGTTAGATGCATTGGAAGTGGTTGTGATGTCTTCAATCTTCCAAGTGGGATTTGGTTGGAAAAAGATGTAACATTATAAAAAATAATAATAATAAAAATTAATGTAATTATTTAGAATTAGGACAAACACACAAAGTTATCCAATTAGAAACCTAAATACTTGTTTTCAAAGAAGATTTAAAAGTTGAAAAATGTTTTTTTTTTAATTATTAAATATTAGATATATGTGGTTTAAGTACATGTTATGTTATGAAGAGTCCAAAAAGAGGGGATTTATTTTATTTTTACTTTTATTTTATTGTTATTTAGTTTTGGAGTCCTATGATTAATGGATATAGTTTTCTTATTTTTTATTTTTAAATAGATAAACACAGTAACCAAAAAGGCAACAACAAAAAAATAAATAAATTAAATTCCACCCACTAACTACTCTTAAACAACAATTCCAAAGTTTATGGTATAAATTGATATAATTATTAGTTTGATGTAAATTGGATTAACTTCAAAGTTCAGATTATAAATTGATATTTGCTCAAAACTCTTATAAGCCAACCTTATAAAAGACCAAGCTTCGTTAACCAAATGAAGAAATTATGAATACAATATTAGTTTGTAGTAACAAGAATTCACTAGACTAAATTATTTTAAATGGTAAAATAAAAATCAAATATCAATATTTGAAATGATAATTGAAAAAAAAAATAAAAAAGATTGAGTACTTTGTAATTGGATTCCAAGTGGTATATCACAAATACAAAAAGCTAAGATTTATAGATGGAAAAGCAAAGCCACAACTCCCATTTAGTTGGACCAGTTGAGATTGATTTGGTTGGAACCAAATCTTTTGCAACTCAAATATCTCATTGGAGGAGATATTTTATTTTTCATAATTATATATATAGTTAGTGGATAACCAAATAAAAAGGTAAAAAAGATGTATTTATTTTATATTTTATGATGGTTATGAATGTGATGGTCATGAATCACTTTTTTACTCCTATTGGATAATACTATTTAAACCCAATGTTGGCCTTTTTTGTTATCATCCACATCATTTTTCATTTTCAACATCAAACTAAATTACTAAATAAAGAAGAAGCTTTGAAAGCAAATGAGAAATGACATTGACAAGCTTTTATATTTAAAAACCATGACAATGGGGGTCGGGGTCGGGTTCAAAAATATCTTACTATTTTCCACCTAAAGATATTTTATTTGTAGGTTTATTTCACTCCTTAATATCAATGTGCTATATGACTCATTCAATCTTACTTATTATCATTTTTCCATGACTTATCTTCAAGGGGGGAAAAATGTGCATTTTCAAATTTAATAAATTCGAAATTCTACTAATCATTAATTCTCACATCTTCATTCTCAAATTAATGGCACATGTCAAATAAAGCCCAACCCGGTCAAATTGGGTCCAAAATCAAACGAAGAGTCAGCCCAATTTAGTTCAAAAGCTCAAATGTGTTAGGCTCAAAGCCCAAATCTTTAATCCAAATAGTTAGGTCTAAAGCCCAAATGGGTTAGGCCCAAATTAAAAGTAATCAAAGCCCAGCCCCACAAAAAAGATAGTAACTAAAAAAAAATAAAAAATCAAATATTAGATCTCAAGCAATTATTTTTCGTATACATTAAAAATATTATATTTATAAATATATTTATTGATTGATTGATTTATTTATATAGGTCTTGTATGTATTAGTGGTGGCCATGTGGTGTGGTACGTACGACCTAGCAGGCTTTCCATAATATACCCATGCAAAAATTAGAAAACAAAGAGAATAAAATAAAAAATATTTACATTTTTTTGTGGTGCAAATTAATTTAATTTTCTTGTTTGTTATTTTTTCCTGATAATACATAGAGAGATAGTTAACTAATTTTTCTATAGTCCAGAAATTAGAATATTAAAATTCAATTGATATTATAGCATGGAAAAGCTTGTTTTACCCTACCCCAACATTTTGATTTCTAGATTAAACAATGCATAAATGTAGGCTTTTAAAACACACATATATTTTAAATTACTTTCACTTCTATTGATATATTTAAATATAAGGGAGTGAAAATGAACTTGTAAACTACAAAATTTCATCGATGTACTTACAAGCGTTTAGCATTTAGGGTTTAAGATTGTACAAAAAGATGACCGTTTAGGTTACAAAATCCTAAACCCTAAAAAAGAAAAAAGAAAAATAGTTTATATTACAAAATCACTTAAAGAAAGAAAGGGAGTCCGTGCTAAAAAAAACAAGGTCAGAAATAAACGATAACTAACCATTAAATTTAAGATTTATTAAAACTAACCAAACTAAAATTGTATATTTGAAAATATAAAATATAAAAATTAGAATCAAAGTCTCAACATATAGAAATCAAAATGGTATTTAAAATAAAAAAGTTATCAATATTAATACTAAATCCTAATTAATACTTTTTAATACTTTTTGCTACTCAATTTCTCCATACCAATTTAAACAAAGATGAACAGAACATAAATTTCATCCTAAATAGTACTTCTTAATTTTATTAAATATTTTCCACAAATTATTATATTTTTGTAAAAAGAACAAAATAAAGATTAATAAATCTTTGAAGTGAGACCCACAAGCATATACTTTTTTGTAACCAAAATACAAATCAAACTTTGGGTTTTAATGTGACACCACAAATAAATAAATAAATAAATATATATATATATATATA
>JBBPDJ010000023.1:18288910-18364850 GCA_037974625.1 Cucumis cinereus
TCTTGCTTTGGCAACATACAGAATCAAACATTCATAACTGGGATGGATATTATGCAACATAATCAAAGAAGCAATCTCTGGAACAACAAACACACAGAAACCACCAAGTCAATAACATACATGTTCCTAATTATTTTTAGAGAGATACAACTTTTTTATTCCATTTACAACAATAAATGCATAATGTAACATTAGGCAAGAGATCAGGCACAGAAAATAATTGAATTAAACAAAATCAGGTACTACTATAACAAAGCAAAACAACCACTAACAACTGATAGAATGAAAATTTTAACCCACCATCCATGATTGCTCTTGTCCTCCCGTTACTTCGCTATCAAAGCCAAACTTACAAAATGTACAGATACTTGATGGCCCGGATGATTCAGGACACTCTGAAATAGAATATTAAAAAAAACGATTAAAAAAATGTAAATAAGGACATAAACGAATACTTAAACCATAATAACTACTGTGAATTTTGCAAATCTAAGTATCAAGAGGATGGGCAGAACCCCCAAAGCATCAAATGTACGCAGACTCATTTTTTGTTACCTATTTTTCAGAACTAGTAACAAAAACAGAATTCCAAAACGAATATTGTAACAATAATGTAGCACATAATAATCAGGAACTGCACTAAGAAAAAGAATCAGAAACTACATCATGTTTTATACAGCAGAAGCAATTTATTACAAACGGTTCCTAAAATAATCAACAGTATGAGCAGACCCCCCACCCTCACCCCCCCTCTCTTCTGGAGACGTGCTGAAGATGAGGGAACTGCTTGCTTATGCTCTAGTCATGAAGCCCAATGTGCTGTCGTTGAAAATGCATCTGAAACATGGGTGAGATGCACAACGACAGATTGCCAGGGTCTGTGGTTGTCCCTGCTGCTCATGGTTTGTTGTGTGGTCACCACTGGAGAAGAAAATTAAGCAGGGGGTGGGCAGCTGCTGTGAGGAAGGACACGGCTCAGGTTTTTGTTTCCTAATCTCTTTTCTTTTTCTTTTTCTTTTTTATTATGATCTCATAAATAGGACATTTCTCTATATTTCCCTAATTTTCCAACTAAAATCCAATTTCTCCAAAATTAATTCAAGATCCAAAACTCACTATTAAAAAATTTGGAAATCTACATATCTTAATTAATCCACTTTAAATATCTCAAATTCTGTATATTTATCAACTTACTGAAGCTTCTTTTAAACAAATTGTACAGCAAATGATTATGATTAAATACTCCAATCCAAATGAATTGACACATACCAGTTGAGATCAGAAGGACATACACTTCAAAAAGCAATGCAAGAGTTGAAGATAAGAAACCGAAAAAATTGAACTTACACAAAAAGGAGATAAACGGTTTCTTTTTGTAAAATTTGTGTGTTTTTGTTACTTGTTTTTCTTCCTTCATTATCTATCATTATCTTAAACCTTAGACTTGAGTAGGTCAGTAAGGACAACAGCTTGAGATTCTATTTGTAAAGAAAACCTCATACACTGCTTCTTCGAACTATAATGTCTCCAAATCACATCAATCCCCTTCATAACTAAGTTTAGTTCTAAGTTTGTAAGCATATATATTAACTAGTTTGTGGAAGGGTTAAAAGATATTCTTGCAATCCTTTCCTCTCCTCTTCTATTCATCCAAACAAAATATTCATCTACGAAATACTAGATGACTCCATCTATTACAGTAGGAAACTAATTCTTAAACCTTCTTAAAACTAGGGTTAATTAAGCATAAAATTACTAACCTAGTGAGATTAGCTCCACTATCTTCATTTCTCCAACTAACCTTTTTTTAGTATGATTGTCTTAAGTTTTCAAGTTTCCCAAGATTTAAAATGACAGTTTCCAATATAAATATCGGTTCCATGAGGGGTCAAAAACCACACCAACAACTTCTAATTTACACACCACTTCTAGTACTTGTGTATCCTTCTTCAGTTTCCTTTAACAGAAAACTGAAGTCTAATATCATGAAAAAAGAGTATGGAGAAACAGAAGATTAGATATCTTCTTTAAAGCCGTTAACAGTTGCAAACTAATAATAGTTTCTTAAGTCAAATGGTAAAGAAATGAGAATGTTAATAGATATGAAGTCCAACTAAAAGTTTAAACTCTTAACCCTTTATATTTCAAAGTAGATGAAAACAAGCATTCGGGATGCTGGAAATTGAAATTTTTCTCAAGTTAGGTCATGTAATGCAATTTCATTAAGAACTTTTATTACATTGGAGAAAGTTCTAATTCTTCTGCTCACTTTTGCAAGCCCAAAATCAGCAATCTTAACATCACCATTCCCAAATACCAACACATTCCCTAGCTTCAACGTCACCATGAATCCAAAATCAGCAATCATAATGTCGCGAACACAAGTAAACCCATCTCTTTTGACACTAAACCCATCTCTACCCAAAGCAACCAAACTAATTCATAATACATCTGCAAGTTTATCTCCAAATTAATTCCAGAGCACCAACAGAGAAATATATAAACAACAAAAAACAGCAATAGAGAAGAAGCATCCGTAAGAGAGGGAACCATGGGCTTAAGGGTTAAGCGAGCACTGGAGAGAGACTGACAGAAGAAAGTGAATTACCTTGAGAAAGAAGATATTAGCGTGAAGATACAAAACCAAATGAGAAAAGAAGCAAAAGTAACGGGGAAGCTCTTGTTAGATAGGTTCTCAAATTTTGAAAAATTTAGAAACAAGATTAAAAATCGTTGATCGGAGATACAAGAAACAATTCATTGAAGCTCATCCAAGTGCTTTAAAATAAATTTTAAAAAAAATCCTCCGAAGTTACAAGTTTCCTGAAACTAGTTAGATAAAACACCACGAAATCTCCGACAATGCTAGAAAATCTTATCAAACATCCAACTCAAGAAGAAAACAAGGCAGTATGAAGTTTATTCATAGAATAAACTATCAGAAGAACACCATGATTAACCAGATTCTGATCAGACAAGAAGAAACTCATTACAAGATGAAGCAAACCTCTAAAGTCTGAAATACGACAGAGCCAGAAAATGAGGTACTCCTTTATGCACCAGACTCTGATCAAATAAAGCTTAACCGAAGCTTTTAAGTCTAGAATACGATTTCCCCAGAAAAGAAATATGATTTGTCTCTGTAAAGTAGAGATTAGGAGCTTTAAAGGGACGAGCGCTTTCGTGAGAGAGGGCAAGGAAAGGTGTGAGCTTCAGGCTATGGCTTCCAAGTTCCAAGAGAGTTTGGAGAAATGGTACTGCAGCAGTGCGTCGAGCTGAGGAATGGAGAGCACTTTGTTTTGGGCTTGGGCTGCCTCTCACACATTTGGGCTTGGCTGCCTAAATTTTGGTCCTTCCAATTTCAAAGTAACCAACCACGACTACCACGAACCAAAATATTTATAATTTCGTTTGATATTTGGTTATATTTATAAATATTTATACTATACAAAAAAATCTATAATACATAATAATAATAATAATAAAATCACTAATATAAGTATAATATAAATAACAAATTTGAACTTGTTTATAAAATATAAACTATTTATTTAGTATTTTAATTATTTAATTAAAAAATACTTTTAGTTGTTAAACTTTTATGAAAGTAACAATTCGCTTCCTAAATTTAGATAGTAATAATATAGTCTATGTAACTTTCAAATTTGTATTAGAGATGGATCTATGAAGGAGCAAAGAAACACGTGCCTTCCTCACACCGTGTCGTTTTATATATATGTAGTATGTTTTTTCTTTAATTTAAAAAGTACTTATGTACGATTTACTTATACATGACTATGTGCCCCCAAGTTCCAAAGATAGTCATTATTTTAATATTCTTAAAATTTTAGACGGTAACTACTTGAGTATTAGTTTTTACCCACATTTTGTTTACTCTTATCATTATTTTAAAATTACATTGAAGTTAATATAAGTTTAATTCTTTTTTCAACTTTAACTTTTATAAGTCATTTAAAAATGTAATAAATATATAAAATTTAATTTATTATTTAAAAATCTCATAAATTTTTAAAAATAGAAAATTTGATAAAATATTTACCGTAGTTGACTTTTATTTTTAGTAGTTTTTTTCTATAGAGTGTAAATAGTTTTTTTTTTTCTATAGTTAAAAAAACCTTAAGAATTCTTAAAACTTAATCGTTATATTAGATCTTTTTTATAAAAAATTTGTTTTTTTTTTGTTACTAATTGAACTTTGTACATCAATTTTCACCTAAACTTTTTATTACCCATAATTTTAATATTCTTAAATTTTTAAACGTGTTTACTAACTATTTGGTTATTAGTTTTAATCCACACATCTTATTTACTTTATTATTGTTTTAAAAGTACATTCAAATTAATTCAAGTTTAATCTCTAGCTTTTAAAATTATGACTAATAAATATTTAAACTTTTAATTTCAACTCTAATGAGTTTTTTGAAAATGAATAAATATATAAACTTTTAATTTAGTATTAAAAAACTTCATAAAATATTAAAAATTCTAAAAAATTGATTGTTCTATTAAATTTTTAAAAAAATATTTTTGTTATTAATCGAACTTTGAACTTCAAATTTTTCAAGTTTGTCGCCAATGTTACATTATTTTTTATTTTAAGAAAATGTATGGTACGGCATTTTAGATATACAAATCGAGAATGATTTAGTATATATTTTTTAAAGTTCAAGAACTATATATAACATAAATTTAAAAAGTTAATGGACTAACATTTTAACTTTGTGTAAGTTGTGCCCCTAACATAAAATTTTGGATACGTCACTATTCTCGTGTCAGTAAGTTATGTTTGCTTTGACAATATTATATGATTTGAATATTATATCGATGCACCTAAAATTAAATTCATATGAACTTGTGCCCCTCCTTAAATCAAATCCTAGATCCCCCACTGTTTGTAACAGTTTAGTCTATGAATTTTGATAATAACGATTTAGCCCATATAACTTACATTTTGCAAAGATTCAGTATTCATCGTGATAAATTTCATCAAATAAACTTTTACTACATAATAACTTACTCTTTATTGTATACAAATAATTTTCATTTTCGACCAATTTACCAATATACACGTGTAAAAAGTACCATTAATTCATTATAATATTCTTATAATATAAATTAAATCGTTACAAATTTTAAGGTACATAACATAAATTGTTACGAATTTGAAGGTATAAAGACTAAATTATGACTATCGACTAAAGTTCAATGTCTAAACTGTTACTTTATGAAATTTTAGAGACAAAAGTATTTTTAACCATCAACATAAATATATATCAATACATTTACGAGACTTTGAATATTTTTGTCACCATCGACATTTTAAACTTCAAAATTAGTGCAAAACTCAGTTTAGCTAACTCTTAGAATATAACTATATTATTTTTATTATTATCATTATTATTGTATTTGATTAAGGACTAAGATTATTTTAATTATTTGGATGGTTGTTGGTGGTTTGAATTTTGGTTCCAAAATAAGAAGATGAGAATAAAAATCCCAAAAAGTCAGCAAACAAAAAACAAATTTAAAAGACTTTGGATCCATGAGTGTATGATGTAATCTGCTTCCATTTATTTATTTATTTATTTATTGTCTTTCTTATTTATCCTATTTGAAGAAAGAATTTAAAAAAAGATAGATATTTATTTTGTACTTCACTAACAAGTTTGAGCTTTACCCTAATCTATTAAAGTTTAAAATTACAAAAGAAACTATTATTCTTTTCTTGTTTATATATTTAACTATGAATCCTCTATTTTCCTTTTTTTTTTCAAAAAAAACAAAAAACAAAAAACAAAAAAATAGTTTTACACTTTGATTTAATATCTTACCTTACTTTATCCAAAATTCAAAACTTAAGTAACGAGTCATTCTCATAATTTCTAGTCCCTTTAACTATTGTTCTTTGTGACGTTGATAATATATTTACTTGCACGCATTAAAAGTATATTATTCTTTTTTTACTTTTTGAAATTCAATTAGTTAACGCTATTTTTTTATTATGTTATTAACTGTAAATCAATTGTTGTTCTTAAATTTTGGCATCTCATGTAAAGTGTTAAAGAAGAATTGGATTTTGTCGTTAATTTTAGTAATTTTAATTGTAGACTTTTAAAATGTTGATTTTTTGGCATATTTTTAAAAAGTTGCCGAAATGAGTTTACTTCATCAATAATTGACATAAGATATGTAGTAAGTTATAATAACGATAATTTATGCGCTCTATGATGTTTGATTTTTCAATTTTTAACATTTATGAAAGGTCCGTTGTCTTAGAAAATATTGACATCTCAAGTATGAAGTAAAGTATAATAAATGATGTTTGATGGTCGATTAATAGACAATAAGATGTAACTTCACATTCTAAAAACATAAAATAAGGCTAAACAACAAAAATCTAAGTCAGTCAACTACTTAGTAATACGGAACTCCGATACTCGACTACTCTCTCTACCTCTTTCGACTTAATTAGTAGTATTTAGCAATATAGAGACTAACTTCGTTAAACTATAAACGTTGAAAATATTTATAAAATATGGTAACATTTTAGATTTTATGGTTATATTATTATGAGTTAGAAAGAAAATAATATAAATATAATTTTTTAAAGAAAATTCTTACCGTAAAAGTTTCACGTCACCAACCATCTAGCCTAATTCTTTTGAAACTTAAGAAAAAGTGAGAGAAAAAAAGGAAAAGCAATTGGGATTAATGAATTAATGTAATAATTAATTGACAAAATTCTGTCTTCTTTATCTTAATTAATTAATTTATAATAATAATAATAATAATAATAAAAACAGCACTCGGATTCAGAGGAGAAGAGAAAGAGTCAAATTGAGATAGCAATAGTCATAAATTTCACACAAAAAGGGTCAAACAAAGCAGCCCAAGGAGGAGCAGACAAGAATCGTCCCTTTCAATATTCAGCGTTTAGCTTACAGCAACGCCCCTAATCCACCACCACCACAACGACTCCGGCCACCGTACGCGGTGGCGCGTGAATCAGCTGCTGGCTATCTCTCCATGTGCTGAAGGGTGGAATCCGGCCGGAGAGAGGTGATGGGTCAGGGCTTGAGCTGCGGCGAACGCCTTGAAAATGGGCTGTTCCGAGCTGTGCAGAATGGGGATCTGGAGCTTGTTAAAACTATGGTAGAAGCTGATCCGACTGTTTTGGAACAGACCACTCCTCGTTCCAGGATGTCTGCTCTGCACATCGCAGCTGCTTATGGTCAGATCGAGGTGGGTTTCTTTTTGCTTTCCAGTTTCTTGTTTGGTGAATCACTAATTTGACATTTGTATCTGATGGGTTCGAAGTTTTCGCTGTTTAATCAGATTCTTTCTCTGCTTTTGGATCGGTCTGTGAATCCTGATGTGTTGAATCGCAACAAACAGGTGAGGATTTCAACTAGAATTAATCGACTTCATCAATCAAATTTCATATAAAATTTGAGAATCTTCTTGCTAATCCATTCTGTTTGCTTTTCGTATTTCCTCTTATGGTTTGATTTTGGTTGTGATTGACTTTAGACCCCATTAATGCTGGCTACAATGAATGGGAAGATATCCTGTGTACAGAGACTTATTGAAGCAGGAGCAAACGTTTGTGTCCCAATTTGTATGATTTATTGAGTTTTTTTGGTGTATGTTTATTTCAATTACAAAGTAATCATTAACAATTTGTTGTTTTATGATTTCAATAGATTCTGATGTTTGATTCTCTAAATCGGCGAACCTGCCTGCATTATGCTGCTTATTATGGTCACTCAGATTGCTTAGAAGCCATAATTTCTGCTGCCCATTCAGCTCCTGTTGCAGCCACTTGGTCAGTTTCCCCTCTCCTCAGATCTTGATCTCCTGTTTTGATGGCCTATTTACCTTGAAATGGATGTCATTGGCAGGGGATTTATCAGATACGTGAACATTCGAGATGGAGGAGGTGCCACTCCATTGCATATAGCAGCACGTCGAAAACAGCCACAGTGCATTCAGATCCTTTTGGCAAATGGGGCTCTAGTTTGTGCTTTAACCTGTGCTTATGGGTATATATCTCTAAGCAGATTGTGATGTAGGTTGTATTGGTATATGCTGATCTTTCACTAAAATTAAAACGATGCATTGATTTGCTGCAGCTATCCAGGGAGTTCACCTCTTCATCTAGCTGCTAGAAGTGGTTCTTTAGAATGTGTTCGAGAATTACTTGCGTGGGGAGCAGAAAGATTACAAGTGGATTCAGCTGGGTAAGCTTAATAAGTTCTATGAATTGATCACTCTTTTCTTGTATCCCTCTTTGTTGAGTTTTTTCCAAGTCCTGGGGCATTTGACTCACTGGTTATGCAAGTACCGTTTCAATCATTGGAGCTGCGAATCACATGAGCTACATAAGTCCTGAATACGTATATTCAAACTTCTAAAATCCACACTTTGTCGAGTCAAAGAAACCCAAATCAAGCACGTGATGGGTTTAAAGTTTCTATAATTCACTCCTCTATACAGTACTTCCCCTTGATGCCTTAATTTATCCTTCAAAAATATCATCTGAAGAAAAGCTTCAAAATATTTTCATTGGGAGGTTTCTTTTGCAACTCTAGAAAGGAGATCCAGTATGTTTTTAGAGATGAATCTCTATGAGGTCTTCAGATGAGCCCTTGTAGCTTCTTGGAGAAATTGCAAAAGTAATTATCTTTCAAAAACCATTGCATGTAACGTAGCATTTCCATGGACAACTAGCATTTCCATGGAACTGTGTTGTCCTGATACATTTTCTATTGAACAATAATTCAGTGAGATTGTCTGGTGGCTATTTTTTTTAGTACAATAGGGATGAGAGATTTGAACCATAAACTTCTTGGTCGTTAACACATACTATATGTCAGTTGAGCTATGCTCAATTACCTTAACCTTCTAGGTCAATAATCTCCTCAGTTGTTGCTCACATTCAATCACAATTTCTTGGAAATTTTAAACTGCAGTTGTTCAATCTTAATTTTTAAACATTTCGACACTTGATTGCAGGAGAATACCCTACACAGTTGCTATGAAGCGCAAGAATCGGGCATGTGCTGCCTTGCTGAATCCTTCAGCGGCTGAACCTCTTGTCTGGCCATCAAAACTGAAATTCATCAATGAGCTAAATCAAGAGGCAAAAGCTCTGCTAGAGAGGGCCTTGGTGGAAGCAAACATGGAGAGAGAGAAGGCCATTTTGAAGGAGAGTTCATACTCACCTCCATCTCCTTTACAATCTGATGCTGAGTTGGATGATGCAGAATCAGAGGTAATATCGAGTTTTCGTCTTGGATTTCGGGGTGATAGATGATTCATATTATTTAAGATCCCTTTGGGTATCAATAAAAAGTTGAAGGCAATTCTAAAGCAATGCATAAATTTTTATTGAAGAAAAAAGTTCTTAGAGCATAGGTATATTTGAGTTTTTTCCATTAGAATAGAAATAACTCTACACTTGCTCTGGATCAGGAGTTTGAAGTTAACAAATCACTGGATACTACTGCCACTTAGCGATGCTTAAATATGGCTCGCTTTTCAATTTTCAGCTACATTTTAGGGCAGGAAAACCTCCATAGCACGAAAACACGAAAATACAGAACAAATAATTCATATATATATATATATGAAGACCCGAACCTTTCTAGTTGTAATCATCCATTAGGATGTTCTCGGTGAGCCAGCTTAACTGTTGCGTTGTAAAGATATGAGTTCTATTGAGTGAAACACGCTACTGAGTTGTCTCTAACTGCACATATTCTGATTCTTATTTTCTCGTGGAATTTTCGGAACAGGGGTGCGATCTCGAGTTATGCTGCATATGCTTTGAACAGGCGTGCACTTTAGAGGTCCATCCATGTGGTCATCAAATGTGTGCCCATTGCACCTTAGCTTTATGCTGTTACAAGAAGCCAAATTCCTCGACCAATTGTCCTACCACCCCGCTTTGCCCTTTTTGTCGGAGCAGCATTACTCAACTACTCGTGGCAAAGATCAAGGTGACTGATAATGCAGAATCTGAAATTAATTCATCGAAACTAAGGCGGTCGAGAAAGTCAAATTTCAGTGAGGGCAGCAGTAGCTTTAAGAGCTTATCGGCTTTGGGGTCATTTGGGAAGATTGGTGGCCATAGTACAGGAAAGTTTTCGGTTGAATGTGACGAGGAGGTCGATAAGAGTTTCTAAGCGTCATCGTCTCCCTCACAGTCTTGTTTGAGAAAAGCCGATTATCCAGTCAATGTTCTTGTCTCTAATGTGGAAAACACCAATTGTTATGTTCCTAAATCCATAAAAATTTACTTGAATGCCTAAGAAGCACGGGTACAAGCGTCGGTGCGATTTCGATCGTCTTGAGTAAGTATAAGGTGGTCGAAGCAGTCGTTCGTCGTTTTCTTACGGAAGTTGCAGCAAGTTACTATTTCTGAGTCATGAATTCTTGCTGAGTACTTGTTATGGTTTTGAGTACTAATAAAAGCTTCATAAATTGCTCATTTATTTCAGTAAGCTCCATCCAAATCACACCCACTCTTGGCAGTTCCTCACCAGATTGAAAGACATTAATTGCCTGAGATTCATTTAACATGATATTTAATCTAGGTGGACCTTCATTTTCATGAAAACAAAATAGGAATAAATAAATAAACTCTAGGTATTTATTTTGACTTTGAAAGTTTCAGCTTTAATATTTATTATTTTAATCAAACTCCATGTTTAGTTGTTGTCATGTCATAAAAGCAAATTAAAAGTCCTTCCGAAAGAAAGGAAAGATTGTTTACTTATAAAATAATCTTAATCTTAATAACGAAATAGATCAAAATATTTTTAAATTATATCTAATTTTTAAAGTCTATCAATGATAGACATAGACGATGTCTATAAATAACTATCATTTATAGATTCTGAAAAATTTTGTTGTATTTATAAATATTTTTATAGTTTTATTATTTATCATAATTTCATATACGTGTATGTATGTATGTCATACATACATTGTATGCATGCATGTATATATGTATACATATAATATCTACAAGAATATTTTCAAACAACCAAAAGCTAAATATAAAATATAAGAGTTATTGACAAGTTTTTTACCATCCTTTCTAATTTTAACTTCGTAACTATTTAGTCATTAAATTTAAAAAGGTAACTGTTTAAGTTTTGATAATTTCAAATTTATCTAAGTTTTATTTTATTTTTACTAGAAATCTAATTTTACTAAAATTAAATGTACTTTTTATTGCACAATGATTCAATGGATATAAACAAATTTGATCCCTAATTAGTTTTTTTATTTACTAGAAGTTTTATTAAATACTAATAACTTTCAAGATAAGGACAAAATTGTTTATATTTAATAATCATTAAAATTTCAAAAGCTATTTATGTGAGTGACTTTTCGAATTTTATTTTAATAAATTTGTAATTGTTCATGTAATTCCAATGTTCACATTCTGGTGTGTAATGCATGGCAAATCAATGTTTATGGTATCCGACTTGAAGATCACTCTAGATCGATGATGCTAGGGGATGTTTGTGAGTTTGGTTGGATTGAAGCAGTTTTAACTCAATCGTATGGGTTGTAAGTTTGAGTCAAACAATCCTTATTAAGTAATGAACCTAACTCAATCTAACTATAAAACATTTTAGATTAGATTGTTTCATGTTATTTGGATCGTTATTAAAATTTTTGTTTTTAAATTTAATATGAAAAGAATTAATTTAATTATTATAATATGAAAATTTTCTTTTTATAGTGTTTATAATTTTTTTATAGTAGTTGTTAGAGAATAAATAATCTAAAAAAATCAGGAAACTTAAGTCAAATTAAAAAATATATACATATATACATATATATACATATATACATATATTACCTGAATGCCAAGTATGGCTCATATATATATACATATATATTTGTATCGAAAGTAAAGAAAAAAAAATTAAATTAATAATTAGTTTGAGTTATTAAAGGTGAATCTATGAACCGACCTATAAAATTTTCATTGATTTGAATCCACCTCAACCTAAACGAGTTGATAGTCCAATCCAACCGAAAAATTTAGCTATGTAGAAAAATGTTTTGAAAAATGTATCACTGGCACGTGTGACAGTTTTTTTTGTTAACCCTAAAATACCCGCAATAATATTTTTAACAATATCATTATAAATCTTAATTATATTTAGGCTTTTCTATATCATTAGGAACAAAATCTCATGTATTCTATTTTCTAGATTTTCACCTAAAATCTTGGAAAGGATGCGTTAAACCCTAAACCCCATTCTCCTCTTATTTTCCTTCTCTCCCCTTCCCATTTTCATCTTCTTCCCCTTCATCTCTCATCCTCATATTCATTTTCTTTTCCATTAGTCCTCCTCCTTTGTGTTCTTTTCTCACGTCGAGGATCGTTTGTCTCGAGTCTCCACTTGAATGTTGTTATTGGGTACCGTCAAATCTCGTCAACTGTGTGACTTCACACACTATTTACTAGCATCTTAACATTACACTAGTTCGTTCGTCGTCTCACTAGTATTTTCTCTAATTTGGTTTTCAAACTTTAAAGGAATTGATTTTTTTTCTCACATTTTTTGTTAAATTTGAAATTGAACAAAATATTCTTTTTTCAACCTCTAAACAATATGCTTTAACCTTCCCAATTTTTTATCTGGATTTGTGGCATTTTAATTTTTTGCTACTTGTATCTAATTAATTATAATATAATAAATAAATGTTTGACAACATCACACTCTGACTCTAACTCTAACCCCTACACACCAAAATGCACTGTACAAATTAATTAAGTTGAATTATAATTGCCTATGATTAAACAATATATTATAATTACAGTGCAACATAATACATCATATGCTTATGCATGTGTTCCTCTTTTTTCAAATCGACAAACACCCTTACAATATCTTAATCAATAAATTAGATTATAATCATTAAAATCTTGCTTTTATTTGCTTATATATATATAAATATATTTACATTATTTTATCTCATTTTTTAAAATATTTTATTTAGCATTTTGATATTTATTGTGAATTTGATGAGTATTTTCTTTTCTTTATAAAGTTTTAGTATTTAATTATAAATACACTATAGTATAGTATGTTCACATATGTTTATGTCATATAATATTTTTGTTCAATGGTCATAATATCTATTTTAACACTTTAATTAAGTGTATGTAATACATGATTTCAGAAGCATTGTGTGGGAGATTCTTTGTTTTGGGGTTTTCTCTAGTTCTTCTTAGATGGGGTTCTTTTCTATTATTATTCAAAGCTAATAGTAAAATTTGGAAAGGTTTGATCAATTTTCTAATTATTCTTTTTAATATTTTCTTGTTATTTACTTTTTTTTTTTAAGACATCTAAGATTTGGTTAGTTAGTTATTGTGTATTTAAGAAGAAAGAACCCTTAAAACATTTGGACATTTACAAATGATCGGTTAATTAATTATTTAATCAATTTGCTACTTTTCAAAACTAAAATTCAGTTTGACATATTTTTAAATGAGACTTTATAAATGACTATTCCTATTGTTAGTCTTAAAATTTTGATTTGATTGAATCTACGTTGATAATTCAAATCATGATAATTAGATTTTTCGAGTTTTCGAACGTTTTAAACACTCCTAAGTATTGTTGTGTCCAGTGATTTGATGTCTTCTTAATTTCTTATTTCTTTTTATATTTCTAAAAAACGAATAAAATAAAATAAGAGCATGAGATTAAAAAGAGTTAGATTTGTTTATATATTTTCAAGTACCTTTAACATTACAACTTAATTTCTTATTTTTCTTTTTCCTCTTTTTGAGTACATGTTGGCTTTTCTATTGTGCTTTAAGTTGATTTTGGTTAGAATTATTTTATTTTTTAATTTAAACTCTTTTCCAATTTATAATTTCTATACAATAAATAGGGTAGCAAAATTTAAACCCTAACAATATCAATTACCAGCTCATATTTATCTTATATTATTTATTATGAATCTCTAAAAAATGTATAAGCAATGATTCATTTTGAAATTATTTTATTGAGTGGGAATTCACAATCTCATATTTGCAAATATAATAAGATCATGATTTTGGAAATATGACATTTTTATGTAATTTTCTTTTGATAGTTTGTCATTAAATGATATCTATCATTGGTAATTTACAATCATGTCTATTAGTAATAATAAGAATGGACCTTCTGACATTTATTAGTAATATATGTCTATTGTTGATGAGTTAATAGATGTAAATCAATGGTAAGACATAAAAATGCCTAAATAATTAAAGTAAGAAAATCAAATATAACTCTCAAACCATTATATCAATCATAGGCTTTAACAATTACTGGTAGGAAATAAAGCCACTAGCCTATCTAGTTTTTATTATTATATCGAAATTACAAATAAGTCCCAAATAACAATGAGTATCCAAAAAAATTCACAAATAAAATTTAAAGTTAAACACTTTTTCTTTCTTTTATTTTATTTCGATATATTGAGGTGAGGATTTGAACTTCTAATATTTTAGTTGATGATATAATGTCCTAATCAATGAAGTTATACTCAAGTTGATCATAACAATAAATCAAGGATGATAAAAGTCTATCATTAATAGATCAAATAATATTTTTTTTTTTTATTATTATTTCAACAACACATTAGGGTGAGGATTCAAACTTCTAATATTTTAATCGAGTATATAAATTTTAGGCAATTGAATTATATTGAAGCTGATGATAACAATAAATTTAACAGCAAATGAGTAGCTAAACGTCCATCACTAACAACAACTCAGTGTTATAATATTTCTTCCTAATTTATCAAACAATGTGAAGGTTAAACAAATTTTGAAAAGAAACATTACAAATATCTACATAAGTTTCATTCCATTGAATTTAATTTCCATTTCCAAATTGAAATGAACAGAGGAAAGAAAGTAAAACTGAAACGAGTAATATGCAAAAACAAGAGAGGTAACAAACAATTTTAAAGTAAAGGGTTGTTGAGTACCTGATTTAAGAGATGAGATTCAGATCTCAAAAGAGTTGATGAAGACCCAGAAAAGCATCTCACTACTGCCACATTTAACGGTATTATGAATGGCAGCCTAATAATTTTGTGTGAAGGCAGAGGATGAAAACAACACCAAAGAACCCACATTCCCATTTTCCCATCAATTAACCACTCTCCTTGGCCTCTTCCTATTTTTGCTCTTTGCCATTCGCTAATGAAAACAGTATTTTAACTCGTTAATATATCGTTGAATCTTCTGTCAATTGGCCGATGGTGGGCGGCAGCGGCAGCAGCAGTGGCAGTTCGTTTCCTCTCCACTTCTAGAAAGTGAGCCAGTGAGTGAGTTCTAGTGGCGATCACAGCGTCGGTGCTCAGTTTGCAGCACAGGGAAAATAGCCATGGCTTGGACTTGAACTTGAAGTAGTTATTGATCTTTCTGTCTACCCCTAGGCTGGCTTCTGTGCTTCCTTCCCTCGACGATCTTCTTGAGAGTTCCATGATGTTCGAAGTAGAACCACCGATTAGACTACCCAGAGTGATGCTTTTAGCATGGAAGAATGACCCACTTGACTGTAATCCAATCAGAAACAAAGCGGGAGAATTGAAACACAGAATTTGATGGAAAAAAAGGTAAAGATAATTGACATGACTTTCCTCCCTCGAGGTTGAACCTTTGATCCTATCCTTGCAGTTGTGCTAAAAAAGAATTGAGTGGGAAAAAAAGAATGTGTAACACTACCTCAGAATCAAGAACTGAAGAGTCAGTAAAGGAGATGGTAGATCCAGTAGGCAAAGTGTTGAAGGAGATTGATCCAGGAAAGTCTCGATTTTCCAGCAATCCAACTCTAGCATTTAGCAGTCTTAATCCCAAAGGCCATCCATCGTCCTGTTGAGCCATCACTGGCTGAGACTGTGGTGGTTGATTTGATATACTAAGAAACGTCAGGTCAAAGGAGGTGGCTGCAGAGGAGGAGGTTTAAGAATGAAAAACATTGAATTCAAATCATTAGAAAACAGACGGGTATATGCACGACAATCTATAAGCATTTAGAGGGAGAGAGGACTTGCCGTGTCTTGTGAGCATTTCTAATTGGCAAGGCAAAAGAGATGATACAAAAGGCCTTAATGAGACTACCTTCGTACTGCAGTGACACCAGAGACCCACAGACTAGGCAGAAGGCCCAGGGAAACGTCTATTCCCTGTCAATTAATTAAGCTACAGCACAGTGAGATATCCAATTACCCAATTCCAAATTAGAATGAAAAAAACAATTAAAAGTGTAAACTATTGTCAACTTTGATATAAAGATCAACTTAAAAAGAAATATAAAACAATATTGCATTCAAAATTGCAATGAAGAGGATAATCTTTGGAATAAAAGTTAAATTTAAATTCAGATTTGATACAGAGAGAAAAGAAGCAGAAAGAAAAGAACGGAGCAATTTACGAAAGGAAGTCAATGGAATCCACAAAATTAATGGAACTGAAATGACAGTTTTATCCTTAAAACTAATCAATATTAACACCCACAATTCATAACTTTTTCTTATTTATTTATAAAAATAATAAACAATGAAAATGGAGCTGTGCTTTTTCTTTTTGGAAGTCTACTCCATGCTCCATGTCAATGTAAATGCAACTCAAAGTGCAGACAAAAAAGAGGAAGTTATACAGTACTCTGCCAGAGTATTAAGGAAGATGGAGAACCAAATGCAAATCTCGTATCCCGATGATTCTTCATCAGGAATGGGCAGGCATCAATCCTCGTCCGTGGTGGTGGCCAAGTTAAAAAGTTTGTAACATCCCCCTGCAGGCTGCAAGCAACAGACATGGGCAGAAGCACAGGGAATCAAAGGAATAGTAAACATCAGAAAATATCATAGAGCTTATGATAAGGACCTCAAATTAACACATCATACACTACCAGCGGTCGCGGCATTATCAGAGATTGAGCAAATCAAGAGAATAATTCTTTTGCCTTTTCTTTTCCCTGTTTTTTTAAATGCTTATTCTTTCACTTTTTTGTTCAGTTTAGCCCTGCAGTATGGAAAACTAGTATATAAAAATCAATAGTGCATATATCATTTTATTCCAAAGATCTACTTCACAACTTGTTTTATTTCGCTTCTGTTTTCTTAAGTTGTGTTTTTTGGTTCTCAATATTACATGTTTAGAGCAACTTACCAATATTCAATCAGCAGAACATTTTTGGAAAAAACAAAACCAAATTTTTCGTCGTTTACTTCAAACCCATAATTTTAGAAAATATATTTTTCCCAACCTACAAAGAAGAAAGAAGTCAAATAAGAACTACACAGAATGTGCCCATAAAATTGAAATAGATGAGAAATGCATAACAATAGGAATTTAATACTTATAATTTTAGGAAGATGTAAGGCTTTTATGGTCCAAGGAAGTCATACATCTAGAGGATAAATATAAAAGTTACTTAATCTGCCCTCGAGGTGTAAGCTTCAAAATCCTATTGAAACAATGATTAGAAAATCAACAGCAATGCTGTCACGTGGTTTCATACAAGTAGAAATGGCTTTATAGAAAGATTCCATCAGATAATGATACATATACAAACTTCACACCTGACTTAACTAATGCATTTAAAAAAAAAGAAAACAAGAAGGAACTCACCAAATCCACCACAAAGCAAACTAACCTCCTCGTGAAGGCCTTTTCATCAAGCAAATGGCTAAAATCACATGTGTTTAGTTGGTTACACACTATTGAAATACCTTTAATTCATTATGTGGCGCTACGAACGACCTAATATGGGGTCTCGCTGACCGGTCAGCGAGCCGAGGTCCAAGGGCGGCGTGTCCTGGTGGAGGTTTTTATTTACGATTTTGACCCTAGGGTTTACAGACGTGCAACATATAAACTCTCTAATCTATTGGCACCATATTGTATTCTAAACATTCTCTCTAATAATATTTGTTCTCTCACTGCTCGTAGACGTAACTAACACATTGTTAGTGAACCACATATATCTGTGTGTCGATCTTTACATTCTTCGTATTACTTAATTGTTAATTTTGTAACACACGCTGTGCTAGCTAATTCACCAACATCAGTTCTATCACATCGAAGACTTTATTCATTAAAAAATGTCAATGGTCAGTAAATGGAGCCTTTTGATCTAACTTAATTCCTAGTTTGTCATGTTGAGTTTTTACAAATCGAAATGCAGCTAATACTTAAGTTTCATAAAAAACTTCGAATTAACTTCTAAGGCACCCAAGTCAATCAAGATTCTCCAAAAGTCCAACAGCCTAAAAAATATCATAACCATCAGATAACTCCTAATCTTACTAACCTATGTATTATACCAACCTTCACTCACTACCCATATGAACGTTGTTGCCTTGATCAAAAGCTTAAATTTTTACGATAAATACATCGAGGCGTCAGACCTGGCATCTCCTTTTCATTTAACGATTCAAAAACAACTTATATTTAGTCCCCTATTCTATTTCACAAATGCTCAAAGAGAACGATGACAAAGAGTGTAATTATAATTCGATCAGTAACAAAAGATGATAGAAGTTATATATACTTATGAAAACTCTTGGAAGAGTTGAGAAAAATTTAGAGACAAGATCAATATGGAGATTCCATTACGGTTTCTCAAACTATTAAAACAAGATGAAAACATTAAATACTACACTAAAGAGGCCCATGGGGCTTTTTAACCTAACTAAATAACATATAAATAACATTAGGTAAAACTATCGCATCTTAAGATTAAATACTTTATCAACTAGCAACAAACATAATTACAACTAATTAAATCATACATCATAAGCACCTCAGTTTGCCTAACTCAAACAGTACTTTGGATATTAACTCAATTAACCAAAAAGTTCAAATAAATCACGCATGAATGTTAATGCCAACTTGAAAAGAGAGGAAAATTTTCCTCTTTAAAGATTTCATTTGACCGAGAATGATCCCTCAAAATATATGTCAGAGTTTAAACGACTTTTGGACTGCTCAATTTACTTCACAAAATGGTTATAGGATGGATAAGGCACCATTCATTTTACCTAATATTTAAGCATAAATGGCATGCTGGTGTCCTCCTATCACAGTCAAATTTCTTGATTGCAACAAAGTGTGCCTGATTTTCTTGATGAATCATAGTCACGGTAAAATGCTATCAGTTCATAAAAAAAGCATCCAAAATATCAATGATGGTTCTTGTTCTCTATGTATGACATCAATTACCATGTAAAAAACGCAATCCAAAAGCATAAAAAACCGAATGAAAATTTAGCAAACAGGGGAAAGGAAGGTACCAGTGTATTGCGCCTTTTGATACTTTCAAAGGGTGTGGTCACAGGAAAGCCTCAAAGAACCGTGCTGTCATAGACTCATTAGGGACAACTCATACCTACATATTTTCACAACGACATGGTATTTTCTAAACTTTATTTTTAGTTTCACCAATAAGTCCTCGTACGAACAAAGATGAAAGATATGGTCCCTCGATAATACTTATCATCTTCCCCTATTATAGTTAATGTGGGATTTAGGACACATTCCCAACAGATGCTATCTTTCGACCTATGGCATCACACCTGATTTACTCACCACCAAGATGACTCCCAAGTCTATTGCACTCACCAGGCCATTTTCCAAAGTCCTCTCAGCCGAAATCATAACTAGGCATGTTGGTTCTCTGAGAGAAGTACCGAGTAGCTGCGTTCCAGATTTTTAATAGAAAAGTATGTGAAATAAATGGACAGGGCATTTGAAGATTGTGATGGCGAATTCAGCTCAGAAGCGGTACAGGTATGACTACAAGATGCAAATGAACAGACAGAAGCCTATGATGTTCTTTATTTCTATTCAAATTTTACATTCGTACATTTGTTAGTTAATATTTCAATTTCAATTCATAATTCGAACAGTGCCAATGCAGTCTGCTCAAAATTTTGAAACGGAGTAGAAAACTTAACATCTCCGTGAACATCGTTTTCTATGAGATTATCAGAGTCATTACCAAGATTAACAGCATCAATTTTCTCCTTTCCATCTGCCGTATCCTCCGTCCACATCCTCAATTCATCGATATGCCATTCGAAATCCCTAACCTCTCTCTTCACCGTGATCTTAGGAATCTTTTCCAAGCGACTGATCTTCGAAGAAATTGCAGAGAGAAGAACCGGATCCAAGTAATCTTCGAGCTTCCTCTTCTCTCTAGTTGTTTCTCCTTTTTTGGCTTCTCGATTCCGGTATAGCCTCATGTAATTCGTCACAAATTGCGAGGAATTTAGGTCTTGAGCATTTTTGCGGAGAGAAAACCTGAAATTAACCAAGAGAAACTATAGAAGTTCAGGCCCCGAGGAGATGAAAACATTACCGAGTGAAATTAATGAAGGAAGTAGAATAACGGCGTAGGTGGAGGAGAGTGAAGTGACGACGACGGTCGAAGCAGCCGTCTCTGGATATCTTCTACGGTGGCGCGTGGACTAAAACCTCCATCTCCGCCTCGCCGGGCCTCCATTTCTCATTCCCGCCAAATTTCTCTCACGGTTGCTTCTGTTTTCGAAGCAGAAACTGATTGCCTATGCAGCACGCCATCAAATGAAATGCAAATCGACCCGGCGGTATTTCTAATTTTTTTTTAGTCCAACAGTTTGACATTATTTAATTTTCATGGACTAAAGTTTAGTTTTAATAAAAGATTAGAATTTTAAATAAGAAGTGGGTTTTTATTTAAAAGATTGAGAAGTTTGTCGGCAAATTTTTGTATATTACCTCTAGTGATCGTCGTCAGTCAATCTTCGACCCAATTTTCGGTGACTCCACCAGTTCTCTAGTGACCACCACCAAACAACTTTTTGTCACCTTCGGTCAAACTAAATTTTTTTAATAAAAATAATTTCTAAAAAGTTATCAAACACATCTATATTTTTATTTTTAAAAAATATTTATAAAAAGTTTAAATAAAAATGAATTTTAGTTTAATTATAATAATATTTTTTAAAACACATTTCTCATTTTCCTATATATTTTTTAGATTATTTTAAATTTATTATTATTATTAGATTATCTTTTTTAAATTATCTCTCTTCTCTTAATGGTTTAAAATTAATTGTTTCTTCACTTTAGGAGATAGTTGAAAAAGTAAATTAGGCCACGATTTGTTTGTAAAATAATAACTTATTAGATTTCAATTGTGTAATTGAGTATATTTATTTAGGCTATATGTATAGAAATTCGTAATTTAGTTTAGTAACATTTTTCTTTTTTTCTTTGGTTAATTTAATTGATTTGAAGACTTATAATTATCCTTTAAACTTAAAGTTTATAATGTTAAAAAGAAAAAAAAAACTTAGAAGTTAAATAAAAATTAAAATTCAACCTTTCTGATTTTTTACTATGTTCAAAGTGCACAACACCGCAGGACTACAGAGTTACGGAAGAAACTCGTTTTATACCTAGCCCCCATCATTTGTTTAGACACGTTTCACACATATTTTTAGGCATTCTTCTCCAAACTCTTTGCACTCTCTTGAACAATTTGATTGAAGACTTTCATTGATTTTTATGGATGTTTTCGAAGATGTATCGTAGCTAAGGTACTTTTATCTAGCTCGAAATTATAGGTTTATCTTTTGATTTGCACACTTATGAGATTCTGAATATTTATGTCTTATGAACCGTAGGATCAATTGAATTTTTTCCTTAAACTTATTTCTTTGATTGAATGTGTTTAAGATAATAAATTAGCCAATTATGTTTAATCAATTGTTATAGATCCAATTGTAATACGTAATTGTTAGGTATAGGTTGTAAGATAATAGAATCTAAGTTAGAATTGTAGATCACATCAACCACACTTTTAAGAATACGCTAAAATTCACTAATATTAATGTCAAATCCACTAATATTTATGATGATAAATTTATAGCGTAAACATAAGAAATATGGTATTTTCGTGGTACTAGAAATATTTCCTAATGTAATTTAGTAGAAAAACCCCAAATTATTATCAATTCGAGAATAATTTAATTAATAGATTAGGTATCAATTATCAATCTAATAGTACCACGTAGTTTAATATCTCGTTGTTCCGTAGTTATTAGATGAAGTTTTATTTTTATTCTTGAATTTGAAATTTAGTCCAAAAATACTTTTAAATATTGTTTGTTAATAACATGTAAATTGAAGTGATGACTGATGTGTACAAATTGAAAGACAAATCTAATTCTTTTAGATTGGCAAATAGGTGATTTGCTAAAATTAATTATTTAAATGATTTATTTAAGATGGAATAAATAGTAGTGTGTCTCTATATATACACATTGAATGAGCTATACATAAGCATGATTTCCACAATAGCAAATATCAATATAATTATATTTCAATAATTTAGAAACTAGAATATGTATTTTAAAAGTATATGATTAAGCTGAAAGGATTTTTCCCTTCCTAGAAGTTTTTTTTCAGAGGCGTACAAAAAAGAAATCAAGACCGGACAATTTCATATCCTATAAAGAAATTTTTAGAATTAGAAGAATAATAGAAAGACAACCAATCTGAAAAATTGGAATACCATGTGAATGCAACACGATAAGAGTCCTGCTTAGCCTGATGATGAGCAACATTGTTCTAGTCTCGATGAATAAAATGAAAGAAAACAAAAGAAAACGAAGAAGACAAATGCCAAATTTCCTTTCTAGAAGTTAAAGGTCAGTTTAAAAGAGAATTTGACAGACAATCTAAATTCTGTTGAACGTTACGACTAAGCTTATATGTAAACCACCCACTTTACATCCTTTGGATTTGGATTGTTAATGCAAATATCCAACTTAAATATTGCCATCTGATATTGAAGAATCTTAGAGATCCTAGTGGAAAGGGAGGCTACGATATTCCTGTTGGGTTCCTTTTGAACATTGTAACTTGGTGCCAACTACACAACTGAGATTTATCAATGGCTTGGATTCAATATCGCAACACAAACTGTTGGTGGTTATGCTTTTGAAGTTCATACAAAATGCACTCCCCCATTTCTGTCAAGTACTTGCCTCTGTGGTTAAAGCTTGTTATCCTGCCTAAGATATTTCAAGATTGAATTGCTTTAATTCTTCAATAATTACCAGCATTGTAGTATATATACAAATAATAATAATGTAATAATGTTGAATACCAAAATTTGTTGGCAAGTATATGGTACTTTTACTGTACTTTCTCAAGTTCATATTTGATGTGTATATAATAATCTACAAAAGCAGCAGCTTTAGCCTTTGAAACAAACCTCCCGGCAGCTTGCATTTTAGCCCTATGTGTGTTGAGAACTCTAACCTGGTACTGAGTTTCACTAGAAGAGTTCTATGATATGCCAAAACTATAAGCAGATTCCCAATCCTAAGGAGAACGCCATCCAAATTTGTTTGGTCACCAATTATTATACATTCTATGTAGTTGGCCAGAAATTTGTCTGTCGTCCAATCCTACGTGGCAGTCCAAAATTTTGATAGGCCCTTATCTCACCTCCCAGCCCAGCAGTCACAATGACCAATCCCCATGCTGTAGCTGGGACGGCATGGTGGCCGTGGCTGTTTCCGACATCAAACCAGGACCAAGAGGAAGACCAGGAGGAAGATGTTGGGTTGTTGTTGATAGCAGCAGAAGAAGAAATAGATGGTGAATCACCATACCTGATAGAAGCTGAAGGTGATGAACTGAGTGATTCACCAGTTCTGGATTCTGAGCGAGTAACTTGAGCTTGCTGCTGCTGTTCTTCATCTGAAGGAGTTGTTGAGGTACTACCACCATTATTGTTATTGTTGTTATTATGCTCCATAACATTGTTGCTTTTCTTTGGTAGAGGTGGCAACTGCTTCTTAATGTTTGCAGTCGAGTTGTTTTCGTCTCGAGTTGGTGAGCTGCCGGCTGAAGCTGGCTGCGACGAGCCACGTTTTGAATGTCGTTTCGAGTTCATTTGCACCAATGGTGGTTCGCCGCTTATCATTCCAGGCCACGGGATTGCTACAGAAACATCTTTGCATGGGAAGTGTTCGTGACCTCTGATTGCTATCGAACCTTTCTTTCCAGAACTTGGATTTCGTGGCTCCTCTCTCTTCCATACAAAAACTTGAGAATCTTCACTTGCACATATCACATATTTCCCATCTTGACTGAACGAAGCTGTAATTTGGCTGCTTGTGTTTCGGAAACCTGATATCCAACAATAATATCAGTTCTATTTTATCAAACAATCATAAATTTAAAAAGTGTTTTTAAGTGGGAAGAAAAGTTGTTAAGCTTTTAGAAGAATGAACAATATTGAAATGAATAATTGTTCTTCCTTTCTAACTTTTGGCTCCTTCCAGCAGAATGACATAATTTCAGATAAGAGTGTTCTTCTTACCTCTGAATCTATGAGTAATTTCGGTGCCTTCCAAGATTCGAATTCGAGAATCAGCAGAAGTAACTAGCACTTCAGTAGGGCTCCCAGGAACAAACTGTTCAGGTACAAAGTTATGTTAGGTAATTTTACAAGTTTGGTCCCGTTTTTTTTTTTTTTTGAGAAAGTTAAAATTTAGTCTTTATAATTTGATAAAGTCTCGTAATAATAATCTCTACAATTTAGACTAAATTATAATTATAAACAATTAAATTTTAACTTTTGTCAAATCATAGAAATTACCAAATTAGGAGAGTAAATTAACTAACAGAAGAAGAGGCTTAATTACTTGGAAACCAGTGACCTTCTTTCCATGATTCTTCTTTTTGCTCTGCACATCAATCTGGTGCTTCTGTTCTAACTTGGAATCTATACTCCAAATAATAAGTTAACTTAAAACAACATTAATTATTATTATTATAATTACCATTGTTAATTGATCGGAATTTAATATAAAGAGATGTGTATGTATCTAATACCGTCTATGTTGTACATTCGGCAAGTCCCTTTATGACAACCTATTACGGCACCCTGCACAAACATAAGTTTTCAATAATACTTTTCATTATAAAAACTAAATTAATAAATTTAAAAAGAAAAGGAGAAATATGGAGTTGAGAAGGAGAGATTTAGTAGTGAAAAACCTGGCCATCGGGTGTATAGGAAGCGGCGGTGACCATTTCATGAAGATCAGTCCAATCAACCACATATCTATCTGGAATGTTCCATATCCTCACCTTTGCATCTAATGCTCCACTTATGAAATAATCATCATCCACTGGGTTGAACTGTACGCATGTCACTGTATAAAATCATAATATACATTATTAACAATTATATTATATTTCTTTATTTCCATTATATATATAATATTCTGAAAAAGAGTCTTAATTAATTACCATAATCGTTGTGAGCAAACATCTTTAAACAGCTTTTGGTTTCCATGTCCCATAGCCTTACAGTTTTGTCCGTTGAAGATGAAAGCAGCAGCTAAAATTCCAAACACAATGCGAAACTTTTTTTACTTCTCAAATATTTGAAATTTTAAAAATTGAATAAAATTGTTTTAAATGACCAAACTAGATTATATAAATATACTAAAATTTCATACTCTATTAATGATAAATATTAATGTAAAGTAGTATTTACTATTTTTATATTTGAAAACATTCTTTAAAATAAATCAACCACTAAAGAAGACAAACAAGTATATACCTAAACAGACAAAAAAAAAATGCAAAAAGAAAAAAAAAAGACTTATCCTCGCCAAAGTGTGCTAACCTCAGCGGTATTTTGCATAATTTCTCTCTAAAGTTTAGATGTCAACCCCTTTGTTTTATAAAGAAAATTAATTAATTTATCTCAATTAAATTATAAATTTATTTGGCGTAAAATTTTAAATAAATTATTTTAAATTGTAAAATTGCTAAAAAAAAAATTACAAATATAACAAAATTTTAAAATCTATATAGATACAAAAGTCTATATTGTTACGTTAAAAAAATTTCTATATTTATAAATATTTTGTTTAATTTTATTATATTTTGGGTTCATTTGATAACTATTTAATTTTTCGTTTTTGTTTTTTTTTTTACTTTTAAATTCTGTTTTTAATTTTTTGTTTATTAAAAGCAAAAGTCATATATGTTTGACAACCGATTTGTTTTCTATTTTTGAAAACCTACACCTTAAACTCTAAGCTCTTTAAAGCTCTTCTTTTTCAGTTTCTTCTTTTATAATTTTAAAAACAAGGAAAATAGCATTAAATTGTCTTTTTTTATTATTAAAAAACATCATTTTATTTCTATAATTTGAGTTTTATATCATATTGGTTCCATTGATTCAATTATCCAATTCCAGTTACTACACTTTTAATAAACTTTAAACTTAGTCCAGCAATTATTTCTTTGTTGATTTTTTATTTAAAATAATTACTCTTCTATCAGCAAGGTATATTATTTTTTATTATTAGGAAAAATTGTAAAAAACACTCCTAAAATATGATAATAGTTATACATCTTTACATTTCAATAATAACAATTGGACCTCTAAACTTTTAAAAATGTTAAAATTGAACCTTCAATCTTATAATAATGGTAAAACTTAGACCCACAGTGGATGAAAAATAAATCATCAAATTTATATAATCAGTATAATTTATACAATTATATAAATTTTAAGGATCCAATTTTTAAGATTTAAATTAGTTTGAGGGCTTAATTTTTAAGTTTTAAAATTTTATGGATATAATTTCAACTACTACTGTGTTTGCAATTTGTCATTATTATTATTATTATTATTGTTATTTAATAAATTTGATATAATTTAAATTTGGAGGACTAAATTTAAAAATTTATCGAACATCTACAACCAAAATGAAATAAAACCTAAATTAGACCAAAATAATATTTTCACTTTTAGAAAGAAAAAAAACTAAAAATTATAAAATATTAAAATATGGTGTACTAAACTGAAAGATTGTAAAATTTGCAGCCAAGTGGAAGAAAGTCAAAGGAAAACATATATGAAATGAAAAAATGGAAAGCAGAGAGGGTAGTATGAATATAGTAATGGAGTCTGACCTGAGAATCAGAAGACCAAGAGAGATCAAGAACATCATCAAGGTGTCCATTCAAAGAGCAGATCGGTTTTTCAGAAAGTGAGAACACAGTTTCTGGAACATGAACATAATCAGGAATCACATTCCCTTTCCTACTTCCAGAAATCCCTTTCCCTTTCTTCCTCTTTTCCGATGGCAAAGCTGAAGCATCTCCAATGGCGGGTCTATCCGGTGAAGGACAAATCGAAGGATGAAGCGGCGTCATGCTTCCTTCTTCATTTGGTTTCATTGACATTACTTCACATTCTTGCACTTCCCATATATGAATTACTCGATCCTCGCCTGCACTTGCTAATAATCTAGCATCAGAACTGAATTTCATTGTCCAAATTGATCCCTCATGAGCCTGAATTTCCTGACAGAAATGTAGCGCCGAAAGTTCTTTGTATGATTTGCCGCTCTGTCTCACCTTTACCCACTCTGACGACGTTGGCGCCGTTGTTGATGATGATGAATGCGGCGGAGAAGGACAGGATGACGATGCGTTCTTGCTAGGTTTTGTTTCTAGGATTTGAGGAATTTCCCTGTCCTTTTCCCCGATTAAACCTGTCATTGAGCCTTTGATGTTCTTCAATAGAGCCGCTCCTCTTCTCTTACTCATTCGTAAACTCTTTGATAGATATGAATTCACGTTGAGTTTCCTATCGCCGAAGAATCCGTTAATTCTTGACACGTTCTCTCTACGCATTAATTCCTTCACTACCGGTGAATATCCAACGCACTTCTCGAATTCCTCCATTGTAAGTTGTTTCCCTGTTTGAATATCGCTTAGTCGATTCCACATTCCGTCTTGATCGTATCCATTCACGATGAATTCCTTTCCTGTATCCAGATTCTTAATCAGAAAAAACGCGCCCAACCTGTTGTTCGAGAACACCGTCGACAATGTTGAACCGTGCCCAATCGATTGGCTACACTCGTTAGGCGAAACTCTAATCGACTCAGGATGATTACACATCCGAGCACTGGACGCCATTATCATCGAGTAAGTTCTTGTAAGACGCTGTTTCGAAACGTTTCCGATTAGATCATCTTTCCGTGTCCTGGAAATCGAGAACGTATCGATATCTCCATCAGATCGCGAACGAACGAGCACAATCGGCAATGGCGTTTGCGATGATGCATCTTGTTTCTGATCTACAACCTCTCGAGATCCAACGGTTTCTGGTTGAGAAATTTGAGCATTCTCCAGTAATTTCCTCGAAACCTCCCGCTGAAATTCCTTGCTCTGAAGCCTCTGAAATTGTTTGCCGCTATTCAGGCCCATTCCTTCGAGCAATCGCTTGCGACGTTCCTTAATGGATCCTGGTGCCGCCATCCAAATGTCGTACTCCGGCGTCATCGGCGAAGTCATTGCGAAGGTTCTGAACTCGTCGTGTTTGGCGGAGGAGACGACGGAGGTGAAGGACATTCGACTGTCTTCGAAATCGTCCTCGTCGGAAGAGGAAGCCAAATCCTCCGGCATGGCGCATGACATTCTCTCAATGGACTCGAAAAATCGGTCGTCGTCGTCGTCATCTCGAAGTCCATCCCAATTCATCGTCTTCTTGCGCTCCATTTTGGTGGCTTTTGAGAGGGAAAACTCAAAGAAGAAGAAGGAGAAGAAGAGAAGAAGAATGAATAAGGAAATTTTGGTACTTCTATTTGACTTTTATTTTAATTTTTCATTTTCATAATTTATTTATTTATTCCATTTTTAATAATTTATTTTTTTTAAAAAAATATATATATATATATATTATTTCTCTTTCCATAGAGAAAGCCGAAGAAAAGTGGAAGAGAAGAAATCGGTTTACCGTTAAAATTTTATTTGGAGGAAAAGGAAATGGTCAACGGTCAACGCTGTTTAATTACATCCTTGCACGTCTGGTGCTTAGTGCCCTCCCACATTTTCATTTTATTTTATTGACATTTATGTTTTTTTTTTACAAACCCTAAAAACCACCGTAACCTTTAAACTTTTAAAATTAAAATTTAATTTCTTAAAATTATTTAAAATTTAAAATTTAACCTTATATAATTGTATAGATTGAACTGAGTATTTAAATTTAAAGTTTCAATTTTTACCATTGTCATAAATTTGAATATCCAATTTTAACGGGTTTAGAAATTTAAATGTTTAATTGGTTTTATTGAAAGTTCGTAATTACAACTACTACCATAAATTAAAAGTGCAGTTTTGTTTGTACAAATGTGATAACAATATATATATTTTTTTAAATACATTAAGAGACAATTGGAGTATTGGCAATTTGATTGGGATAAAATTGGCATACATCATGGATTTAGTTACTAATCGTATTTTATCATAGTAAATAAGTGATTTTATTTAAAACATTTCATATAATTATAAATGGTTTCAATATAGTTGTTCATACAAAAAATGTTGTAATATTTTGTGTCGTTTGGTAACTATTTCATTTTTTGGTTTTATATTTAAAAAATTAAACCTATTTTTCTCATGTCTTTACAATGATTTACATATTTCTTAAATACAACAGTTGAATTCGTAGCTAAATTCCAAAAACAAAATTAATTTTTTGAAAGCTATTTTTTTAATTTTCAAAATTTGACTTAGTTTTTTTAAACCACTAGTAGAACGTTGACAAGAAAGAAAAAAAGTTGGAGGTAGAAGTGATGTTTTTAAATTTAATTTTCAAAAATAAAAACAAAAAACAAAATAGTTATATTTCAAAATTTTAAAATCCAATTATATAGTAAATATTGTCATGAAAATATAATTTACTATTGATTTATAGGTTAGAAGTTTAAATCAAACCAGAAGGATTAAAGGATTTAGAGGATAGATTTAGTAAACTTTTCAAAGTCTCTATTTATATTGTTTACCCTTTATTCCCATTTTATCCTTCAATGGACTGTGGGCTGCAGACAACGGTCGTTTAAAAGGCCTTTAGCATGGGCCTCGATAGGTTAGCCCTTAGCCCATTTGCATTTGTTATTAGGGAAATTATAATTTTCTTTTTAATTTCTACGCGTATAACTTATAGATTGAATTACACTATTATTTTTTTAAAAAAATATTATTTGTGCATGAGTAGCTCACCTGAACTATTGTTTTATACAAAAGTCTGACTCAATTAACTTTTTCAGCTAATTGTACAATTTAGTTTCTTTTTCTTAAATCCAAGAGAAAGTTTATCGTAGCTATAAATTTCCCAAAACCATATTAATTTCAAAACCCACACAAAAACAAGTAAAGTATAAAAAATTTAAAATTCGAACGGTAAAGGAGTAGCGTGTTACGTACAAACCAACCCATTGGTTTAAAGGAATTATGAAAGCTCAAGAATCGACTTATAAATATAAGGTTATAGTCCTCGAAATACTATTGTCTCTTCGCCCTCCTATTCTCCATTCGATAGTGAAGGTTTACTGATTTTGATACAGATGAACTCGCATATATTGAGAAAATCCATAAACCCCATCTATTAAGATCTAGGTTCCAAATAATTTTCAACACATTACAGATTTTAGTTTTTCATCCATATTAACATCATACATCTTAATTATTATGTATAGTTTATTAGAGAATAATCATAAATTAAAGTTTTAAAGACTTTTTTCAACCTAACTCGCTTAAACTTAACCGCTCGTTATTCATCCGTTTTAAACCTAATATAAACCAATCCCTTTCTAAATTAATCTCAAATCCTTGATTCACTAAGGGAGAGGACATCCTATCAATTATCATATACAATAAAGTTTTTAATTTTTAATTTTTTGTTTTGTGGTAATGTGATTAAATGATTAAAGTGAACAAACATGCATAAAGTGGGAAACTCCCTATTCATTACTAAAAATAATCCACACAATGTTGTACTAAAATATATTAGTGTTTTGCACAAAAATCTATGTCATTAACATCCAAACCAACATGCTTTAACTTTACTAATATGTTTAAACTCAATGATATCTACCTACATCATGCCCAATTCACTTTTCCCCTTTAACCCTATGCTATATTTATCACCTTTAATTATTGTGTTATTTTTTCAATTATTCTCCATAATTAATCACCACTAAATTATTTTTTTATATATATATTTAAGAATAGACTTCTCAAAATATCTTTTGGCATAATAATAAAAAACATTTTCACATCTAACAAAACGAATCAAAATATTTATAAAATATATGACAAAATTTATATATATATTTACAAATGATAAACATTGAAATGCACTTCTAAACTCTAATCATAAATGTTTATTGGTGTCTACCATTTGGTATATTCTAAAAATATTTTTATATTTTGTAAATATTTTCATCTGTTGCCATTTACAATAATTTCTATAATAAACTTTTAGCTTAATGAGCAAATAATGTTGGGTCAATATTAACTTCATTGATTTAGGCATTTTTATCAATATGTGGAATATTTAAATATTCCAAATCCACAACTTTGTTCAATTTTTAAAACAAAAATAAACATATGATAAAGTTTTAAGAATGATTTAAAAATAATATATATGGAAAATGAAATTAAGCTAACTACAAGAGGTTTGTTATTATCTTATTCTCAAAACAATATTATTGACAACTTTGTACTTCAAAAACTACTAGGACGTAGGTTAATTATGGTTGAGCTAATTAAATTTATTTGGATAATTTATACTCGATTTAAAGACTTATTTTGCATTCTCGAGTATAAAACAAAAATAAAATGGTTCAAAACAAGCATATGTTGGGACAACTTCTAAACTTTTGTTTTCTGTTTGGAAAAATGTCTTTTTTGTATTTGAGATTTTGGATCTAGTTTTAATCTAGTTCATAAATTTTAAAATGTTATATATTTAGTCCGTAAGTTTTGAATTTCATTTTAATTTAATCTTTGGTTTCAAAATATTACAATTTTTGTTTCAATTTGATCCCTAAATTTCAACATTTACATTTTTAATTTTTTTTTACTAAATATCCACTATTTAATATTGATGCCTATTAATAAATTTAGAAAAATGAAAAGAATTATAATAAATTTAAATGTTACTCTTTTTCATCAATATTAAAATTGTAAATATAATATTTACTTTAGGATTATTTTATATTAATCAATAGATCCGAAACTCTCAATTATTTAAGAACTAAATCAAAATCAAAGCTTAAAAGAATAAATCTAAACCTCAAAAAAAAAATGAAAATCTGACAATTTTTTCCCTACGTTCATGCAATTAAGATATACCCTTTTAAAGTTCTACAAGCTTCAAAAGAGGTGGCCTCAAAAAGGTGTACAAGTCGAAAATGTGACAAAAGCATATTAGGCTTTCAAATGAATATATAAATTATATTATAAAGTTTTTTTTTCCCCTTTTAACAGAATAATACGCATGGTATTTAGTCAAATATAAATTATATTATAAAGGTTTTAGGCTTTCAAATGAATGAATAAATTAAATTTATTATAAAGTATTAAAAGATCAAAATCTAGGATCACATAATTATCCATATTCATCAGCTTCCTTTCGAGGAGCAAAAAGGCGTTCTTTACCCAAAAAAAGGTGGAATTAACTTCACATTTACGATTTAGGATTCGTCGTCGTTTTGGATCTTCAGATCATGAGAAGAAAAGACAAAAAAAAAAAAAAAAGATAGTTAAATTTCATTCACCGCCATTATCGTCGTCTTTCCGTGCTTTCTTACTCTTCTGATGCAGCATATCATCGCAAAAGATGGAATCAACGGTTTCGTCGGAGATATACACACGAAAACCTCTACGAACGCGGGAGGCTCGAGCGGAGAGCGTTCTGGACAAGGAGATCGGTTTCGGTCTTCTAGGAGCGGGGGGACAGTGTGGAATGAGAGGAATCTTATGATGTGAAGAGATGGGGGTTCTGAAACCGTCGTTATGTTGATCGTCAACGGCGGAGATGGAAACATGTGGTTCTTCTACGGAATGGGAAGGGGGGGAGAGAGGAGGAGTGATAGAGGAGAAGGAATCGAAAAGGAAGTCGATGTGGTCGAGGCGGATCAAGGGAATGTGATGATCGGGCAAAGGGAGGGGCCCGGGGGAGATTTCTTGGAATTCTGAGGCCATAATGAGATAGGGAAATGGGCGATGGAAGGAGATTTGTAGAATTAAGGAGGTTGAAATGGAGATCGGAAGAGAGAATAAATAATAATGGAGGTTTGTGAGTGAGTGAGTGAGTGATACTGTCAGAGAGAAAGCGATGGGAAAACGGTTTCAACTGAAGAAGGTGAGGAAACGAAGAAGAGTTATAAAATTAATCACTGCATTGGATCCTTCGCCCTTTACCCTTCTTGCCTTCTTACCTAACGTTTTCTATTTTCCCTTTCGCACGTGCCAACATTGCATCTCTAAGTGTGGATTATTGTTTCAATAATTATAATAAGTAACCAATTTTAAACATAATAATCAAATGTATAGACTTCTGTTGTTAATAGACTTGTCTTCATCCATCATAAACTTCTACTATCGTCAGACATTAACTAATATTACAAATATAAGACCATACAAAAGAATTTGTGTCAAATCATAACGCTTATTATTATCATATAATATAACATTTATCTTTAAATATGATGCATATCGTGCTTAACGTAACTTTTGGTAAGATTTTTATCTATATGTATGCAATGAAGAATAGTGAAATATATAGCAATAATTTATATCAGTAATAATAAAATTAAAAGCTCACGAGAGAAATCGTCATACCCTGAAATATATAAAATAAGTTTTTATTTATTTATTTATTTTTTAAGAAAGCCGATGGACAGTTTTGACTCTACGCATATGATTTAACCTTAATATATTAATTTAGTATAGTGTTTGCATATAGAAACTCACCTTACCTTATATATATAATTAATATTTACACGTTGAAAGTATGATATTAAATAAATAATAAACAACTTTTTTGTTAAAAAAAAAAAACATTCAGCAAATTCTACGTAACAATGCACTAGATTGTGTCCTTTAAAATGGATATATATATACACACATGCATACGTACATAGCATGCGAAGATGATTATGTAGTTCATTAGTCATAATGCATGTATAATCATACAAACAATGTATATCTTTTATGTAAAGTTGATCTTGACATTTTACTAAATCGATTTTAAGTTTGAAAGTTCAATTTTTTCACTTCACAAATTGTAAAAATAATAACAATAATGTTAATAATCTAACAATTTAATGTTTCTTAAACACGTTACAAGAACACATAATTTATTTGATTAAATATTGCTCCCATCTTTTTAAATTTTCCAAAATTGTAAATAAGAGGGTTTTTTTTTTTTTTTTGTAATAAATTATTGTTTCTAATATATGGATGGTTATAAATTTAGTGCATTATTAATATTATTATTTGAACTAAAATGAAGTACTAGATTATTTTTGGTTAGTTGTTTCTTTAATAGGCCTCTTTAAAAGATTCTGATATTTGAATTAATACTTGAAGATATATCCTTTAAATAAATAAGCATTTAAAGATTAACATAATCAAGTTATCTTTTTGGGATTTTACTAAATTTGGAAATACCCTTTTGGATTTCTATATTTTATATTTATATTTATTGTATATATGAGAGGGCTGCCATTTTTGAAATCCTTAGCTAAACTTTACAAATTAAGAGCTTGAATTATTACTATTTTTCTTCTACCAAAGTAACTCTATTTGTTGTAATTAACGTGTATTTCTATCTATAAAGTCATAGGTTATATCTTTTATCACGTTAATTATTGTACTAAAAAGTAAAAAGAAAAACAAGTATGCTTGTTTTTAGTTATCGTGTCTTAGTCTATTTTGTCAAACAATTATTGCATAAAATCATAGTTTTTTCTTTAATTTTTTTTTAATATTTGGTTTAGGTCATGTAACATCAATAGATATTCAAATCTTCACCAATATATATAATATATATGTAGATGAACTAAAAAGAATTAAAATATCATTATTAAGTAATTATTAGCTAGCAAGCAAATTTTTTATTAAAAAAACAAAATTGTAACTAAACAAACCACAAAGTCGGGACGAAAAAAAGTAATATGAGGAAAACTTATCTTATAATTTTGTTTTATTTTATTTTAAATGTGAAGTATGAAGATTCGAACTTTTGACCTTAAAGAAATAAGCACATATTAGCTATACTCACGACTTATTTTTACAATCTCTTTAATACTATAGAACATAGTATATCTTGCTCATATAATTAAGCCTAATATAGTCGATTCAATCTTATGACTCTCACCCGTATAATTACAATCATGCACGTAAATTATCTCTTTTTTTTTTTTCCTTTACATAATATAGGAATAGAAACAATAATCCATATAAGAGTGAAGAAAAATAATATATAGTATTTTTCAAAAGCTTGTATAGGCAGGTATTATAATAATATTAGATATGTCAAAATTAAACATAACTCTCAACTGACATAGAACTTGTATATTAACTTTGAGATGAGAAATTTGATCCCCACCTACGTAAATAATAATAATAATAATAATAGATATGAATGAAGCCAAATGTTAATTGTGTCACTGAAAATACATGAGGGTCTATGAAGACAAGAGTAGCTGAAGGACCATTATTTATAAATATATCATGAAACATAAAGTCTAATGGGACATGCTCTACATTATATAGTCTGATATCCCTAAGCTGATTTTACATTTTATCTTATTTTTATTTTCCAATATTTCCATAACCCTTGGGGTTCAAAAACTTATGTGATTTGCTTTCACACTTGACAGCATAATATAATCTCTGGTTTATAATCAAATCAAATATTATAAGTTTTCAAAATTATATATATATATATATATATAGCTGAAACCAACCTTCCGATCATTTGATGAGCTTGGGACATGCTCCAACCTATTTCGGTCTTACAAAAAGGATAATGGATACAAATTTCAAACTAACCTAGCTCATCAATCTCTGCCTCAACCTAAGGATGAGGATGTGAGGCCAAGACTGAGCCTCCCCTTTTAATGAGCGAGACATGCTAAATTCATACCGTCACCTATTTGACTTGAAAACTAAACCTAATATGACTCGAAAACCCTAGTATATATGGGCACCTCAGTTCAAAATTTCACTATAAATAATACATTATATTATGACTTCAGAAGAAGTAAATTCATTCTCATCCCTAAAATTCTTTATACAACATAACATGATGCCTCTCATTGAGATATGTTGGGTCAAGTACCACATCAGTGTCCAGAATATTTTTCCTTTTATTTTGTTGCTCACATCTCTTTAAATTAGTAATACACCGTTGTTATTACGTAAAAGTAAAGATGCGTTTTTCTTTCTCTCTAAATTTTTAGATCAATAATAATCTTGTTAAAACAGATAATTTTTTTAGCATATTAAAGGACCTAAATGTGTGCCAGTTAATAATTGTGTTTCTCTCATTTATTGAACTTGGAATCCTATGAAATTGTGGATATTTGAATTATTGTTCTAAAAAAGGTTTTAGTACTTGAATAGACCCATAAATTTGAGAGAATTAATTATTGGAATCTTATAAATGAATTGGAAATTGAATGTCACTTGAATTAAATTCAAACAATGTAATTCAAAGTCAAAATAGTATCTTTTAGCTCTCATTAAACGAAGGTTCAAGAATGATTTTTTCAGAAAAAGGTACCACCCAAATAAACTAAAGTTTCATTTAGCTAAAACATATTAGTTCGAAGTGATTTTAAATTTGTTAAAGGTATGTTTTGAGGATGGTTTTGAAATCGTTAAAATCACTACCAAATACATATTTATTTTCTCAAAATCAAATTTGGTATTTGATTTTACATTTTTAAATGTGATTTCCGTAAAATCAAAATCAATTTTTAAATTATTAAAACCATGTTTGAGAGTAATTTTTAACGAAACGAAAATGATTCATTTTCTTTTCAAAACTAATGTAAACTAAAATTAAATATCCTAAATCATATTTTAGACCAAAGAAAAGAAATATACAAGATCACCATACAAGTCTCACGACTAACAACGTTTGAACGATCAAAATTAAATAACTTTTTAACTTTATTATTCAACATTTGCATTAGAGGTAATAAACTTATTTGATCCATGAATTGCCTCAAAAATTGAAGCATAATCTCAAACCACCAAACCCCACACAAGAAACCTCACCACAACATGCCCTAAAATCTAAATCACTTTCATGTTGAATTAATTCAAAAAAAAAAAAAAAAGAGAGAGAAAAACAAACAAACAAATATACCCAAGTCTAATAGCATTTATATCCCTACAAAAAGAAAATAGCATTTATATGAAATGATGTCTATTACAATTGTTTATTTAATTTTAGAAAAAATTGCCTTTAATTTAATCACCAAATTTTGAAGTTTGGTCCCGAGTTTTAAAATTGTATTTTTGGAGACTAAAAAAGTATATCCTGAAAACTTAAATATTAAATGGGACTATTATTATAAACCAATGAACTAAAAATGCTAAAAATATGTATTTTTTAAACTTATAAATCAAACACATATTTATCAGAACTTAGTGACTAAAAGTGTCATTTTCTCTTAATTTTATATCGATGTTTTTAGGATCGTACGGAAACGAGAAAGCAAAAGGAGAAAAAAAAAGAATTTTGAAAAAAAAAAAAAAAAGTGTTACGATGTTGATTTTGGTGGGGAAATGATTCATATGATTTGATTATGGTGCCACCCCATTACCAACCATCATATTCCACGTGTTGCAATTATCACCCCCACCTGTCGCCATATCACCTTCCCCTACCTCTCTCTCTTCTCTCTATATATATATATTCCTAATTTTGATCTTCGTAAACATATATCTTATTAAATTAATTCGTTAAATAATCATTTTTTTTCTTAAAATAAAATTTTAAGCTTCAATTATTTTATTTTTTAAAATTAAGTCTATTGACGTTATTTTTACTTTCAACTTTATTCTTTTATTATGTATATTCTACCAATGAGTTAAAATAACTTTCAAAAAATTGTTTTTTTTTTTGTGATTTTACTAAGAACTCAACTATCGTATTTAAAAAGATGCAAATTATTGTAATACATAAAGCGAAAACATGCTTCATTTTCCAAAACAAAAACGAAAAAATAAATGGTGAAAAATGGGCTCGTAATTATTGAATTTTGGTTTGTAACGATTTAATTTTTTATATTTTTAATTTTGTAATAATTTAGTCTCTAAATAGGTAACAATTTGTCATTGTACTTTCAAATTAGTAACAATTTAGTTTCTAATGAAAAAAAAAATGATTGAAATTTGATGTTAATTTTTATTATTTGGGATATGTAAACTTTGTCTTTATAAAAATATTATGACTCTAATCCGTTGGTTTGTTTATACAAGAAATCTGATTAAATCTTAACTTAAGTTTCCTTGGAGGAATAAATTTTTACAAATTTAACTTGCAATGATTAAATTGTTATTTGGTAAAGGTTAAAGACTAAATTGTTATAAAATTGGAAGTGCAATGACTAAATGATTACAAAAGCAAAGTTGTAAGACTACTCAATTGTTACTTTTATGAAAGTTCTGAAACTAGGAATGATTTTCAATCTAATAAAAAGGCTTTAAATTATAAAAATATCTATGAACTATGGTTTGGTTTCAAATTTACTTAAACTTAGTTTCAAAGTAACTAACTAGCTTATGTTATTAATTTCATAGAATAAGTTTTTATATGCTTACGTGTACAGAACCAAACAGCGTGCGTAGAAAAAAAAACACATGATGCATTTGTGAATCATACAAATTGTCGTTTTTTCTCTTTCAGAATATATTTTAAAGAAGGAATTAAAATCAAATTTTTAAAGGTAGAATTAAAACCAATTTTAGAGTGTGAAAGATTATATATATATATTTTACAAACAAAATCGTCATGGGAGATGTTCTCTTTCGTCAACTTTTTTTTTTTCTCGCCTTAAAAAGCGAATGGTGGCCATATCACCGATAATGTCAATGGAGGGGAGAATTAGGGTTGCACGTCTTAATTGGATGGGTGGGACCATTATTTTTTTTAAATAATAATAAAAAAAGTAAAAGCTATATGATATTATAAATAATTTAAAATATTGCTTTTACTAAGGCACGGAAAAAGGTGTGTTGTTTGGATTTTATTTTTATATTATTATAATAAAAAATGGTTGTAAATCACTAAATACAATTTTTTTAAATTATATCAACGATATAAGGCGTCTATTACAATTCCTTGTTAGACCTCGACAGTAAATCTTAATTTTATTATATTTTGTAAATATTTTACTTAATTTTATTATATTTAAAAATGTTTTATTATAATATATGTAAAAAAATATATAGATTTTTTTAGAGTACAAGATGATCATGTTCATCCTCGTGCATTTACTAAGGAAAACTCGTTGTACCCATTATTACTCATCGTGGCGGAGGTTTTTTATTTCAGTATGTGATCTTTTTACTCTGAGAAAAAAATTCTATGTTAAAATTACTTTTGTAATTGTTTGAACATTATTAATTTTCTAGTTAACTAATTATTTTCTATTAAATTCACACACAAAAAAACAAATTAGAGTTTTGAACTCGGTAAAATTTTGAGCTTTGATAGATTTGATATAGATATAATTATTATTATTATTTTTACTCTTCAAATTTTGGTTTAGTTTTTAAAATAGTTATTGGATTAATTAAACACTAAACCATAACCATAATATATTTACAAATTAAAATTTGTAGATATATTAAGTTGCCAATTTGAAAAGGTTCCCATTTAAGATTTTTTACCCTCTCACTAGAAAGTAAATTAACCACCTCCACTATCACATGTTGATCCTAAAAAAAAAAAAAAAAAAAAATTAAAAATTAAAAATCAACAAATTTCTCAACGTCATGGAGTCCTACCTTCTAAGGAAAGCCATACTCAAAACTTTGAACCATATATTGCCTTTTAATAATAATAATCATAATAATAATAATAATAATAATAATAATAAAATTAGGTAGATAATAAGATAAAGGAATGCATCTTCATATATTAGGCTTCCTAAACTTTGTTCAATATTGAGATATATTATCTATAATTTTTTACCTATATGATTTCACCATTTTAAGTTTAGGAATTATCATTATTGGAAAAGAAAAAAAAAAGTCAAAGTCAAATGAACTCATATGTTTTAATATTTATGTAGTAAAAAAAATTATATGTTCACCAGCATGAACATAACTCAATTGGTTAAGATGCATGTCTTCACTTAAGAAGTCAGAGCTTCAAATCTCATCGATTTTGATGGCTAAATGAATTTGAAAAAATAAAAAATAAAGTCTATAAATCTAAAAATATCAACTTTGTGATTTTAAAAAATTACGAGGACATTTTTGTTAGACATTTTATTTTGTAGTACTCTAATTATATTTCTATACGGTCCTTTATTTAAAACATTTTATTTTTAGTCTATTATTTTCAAGAATGTTTTTCTCCACACTAATGTTTGTAAGTATATTTAATATTTAAGTTGGTACTTAGTACTAGATTTCTAAAGTAAGAATTGAGACCACCTAGAAAAAATGCCTTAAACAATAAGAATTAAATTAAAAAGTATTACAAATTTAACAATGGATTTTTTTGTTTCTTAGAGAAGAAAAAATCGAGAGTTGAAAATATCACTAATGTTGATCAATTATTGTAATTAAAAAATATATATTAAAGAAATTAACAATAGTTTTCCTTTTTTTTTTGGAAGAAAAAGAAACAATAGTTAGAATAGATTAAAATGTTGAATATATTTATAAAATATAATAAAATTTTCAAATTTTATGAATATATATTGATAGAGACTTATAAATCTATAAATATATTTTGATATATTTGAAATTTTGCTATATTTTATAAATATTTTAGTCTATTTTGTTACATTTGAAAAAGGTTCAAATTACTCGATTATATGTATATCGAGAAAAATAAAATTATATATTAAATAACTAAATTAATTATCCAATTCCCACTTTCATTTAAATAATAACATGTGATTATAGAGGGGGATGACAGCTGGATCCACCTGCGGCCCAGATCAAAGTGACGCGTCATGTGGACCGTAGATCAAGTGCTTATATCTGGATTATGGACCAAGGATCGGTCAGAATGAGACCGAATTTGGAGTGCATTTCACTCGCATTTCATTTCGGACGAAAATTTCATTTCCAATTTTCATTTTCATTTTCATAATTTTTTTTTTATTTTCTTTGACTTCGTATTTTTGCATCGTCCGTTTTCCGTTTTTTTTGTTGTTTTGAAATAAACCGTGAGGTCCACCCTCGTGAGGCGGGTAGCTGCTAGCTAAGAAATCAACTTCGAGCTCAAGCGCTTTTGATTTCAAGGGTTTCGAAAAACCAAAAAAAAGAAAGGTACTGCAAAATTTTCATCTCTAATTTCTTCCATGAATGCTTTGTTTCTCTACATTCTTCTCATCATAATGTACTGATTTTCATTCTCGAATTTTTTCCAAGCGATCGGCGTTCCTGGATTCTTTCGAGTTGAAACAATATATTGTGGTAGCTTTTTGGATGTTCTAGCTCTCCATTTGACTTTTTGATTGGCTTTCATGGCATTTTTTTGCTTGAATCTTTATTTTTCCTTCTTATTGAGTTATTTCTTTGTTTATAATTTGATTTTTGAGGAACACTGAAAGATTCTTTCAAGTAATGCTTCAGTTTCTTAACGACTGGTTCCATTGTGGCACATTGTTTTCCTGGATGTGCTTAAATCAGAGTACGAGTTTTTGAAAAAATTGTGGAGCACTGATCTGGCCGTGATTTGCCTTACTTTGCACGAAGCAGAGGACGAATGTTAACTATTTTACTTGTGATTAAGTTGTTTTTTGATATATCAGAAAGAATCATTTTGATTTCCTTTTGTTATTGTAATAGTGTATGCTTCCTCTAAGATGCAGCTTTCATATGTTATATGTCAAGGATCTTAGCTGCATTGTAGAATTCTGGAGAAGAAGGTTGATGAATCTGAAGACTGATTAGTTTCCTCATATATTAGATTCAGGAACTTAGCATATTGTTTTCTTCTTCCTAGCTCTGAAAGACCCGTTCTAGATTTCCTTGCATCTTTTCTTCAGATCGCTTAATTTATTTTTCTTTTATATAAGTTTGATGCAATCCAAAATTCTGTTGCAGACAATATAAAAGATGGCTGAGAACGAGGATATCCAGCCTCTCGTCTGTGATAATGGAACAGGAATGGTTAAGGTGATTGAATTCTTCCTTCACTTGAGGATTAAATTTTCTGAAATCTTTACTTTTTTTTTTAATAAAAAAAACATTAGTATAATGCTTATGAATATATTGGTTAAAATTGTGTTATGATGTCTATTTGTTATGATTTTCATTCTAATATACAAGATTATTCTGAAACACATTTTTCAATCATGCAAAACGGATTTGATGTTTAATTTTATACTTTTAACTATAATTTTCATATAATCAAAATTGATTTTGAGTGATTTAGAGTATGTTCTAGTGTGATTTTGAAAATGACAAATAGTGATTTTTTAACCATTTCAAAATCACTTTCAAACTTAGCCCAAGGTAAATTATAATTTTCTTCTTGTTTATCAGGCTGGGTTTGCTGGGGATGATGCTCCAAGGGCTGTCTTCCCTAGCATTGTTGGTCGGCCCCGTCATACAGGTGTTATGGTCGGAATGGGACAGAAAGATGCTTATGTTGGGGATGAAGCTCAGTCCAAGCGTGGTATTTTGACTCTCAAATACCCTATTGAGCATGGAATTGTCAGCAACTGGGATGACATGGAGAAGATTTGGCATCACACCTTCTACAACGAACTTCGTGTCGCTCCAGAAGAACATCCAGTTCTTCTGACTGAGGCACCACTCAATCCCAAAGCTAACCGTGAAAAAATGACCCAGATTATGTTTGAGACCTTCAATGCACCAGCTATGTATGTAGCCATTCAAGCTGTTCTTTCCCTTTATGCCAGTGGTCGTACAACTGGTAAGCTTTCTCGTTCTCGTTAATGCTTAAAATAAGAACATATGCCTTTATCTTCTGAAAAGTTGCTTCTGTTATTTTTGCTTTTGAAAAGTTGGTGACTTGAGAGATTATGTTTATTGAGTGTGCCTTGTGAAGTTATGTTAGATGATATAACATTGAATTTACACTTCACCCGTCAGCTTAAGTTTTTTCATCAATTAGTGGTCTAAGAAGGTATTACGCTTTGGTGTAGGTATTGTGCTTGATTCTGGAGATGGTGTCAGTCACACAGTCCCCATCTACGAGGGATATGCACTTCCACATGCTATCCTACGTCTTGATCTTGCTGGCCGTGACCTCACCGACGCCCTCATGAAAATTTTGACTGAGCGTGGTTATTCCTTCACCACCACAGCCGAGCGTGAAATTGTGAGAGATATGAAGGAAAAATTGGCCTACATTGCCCTCGACTATGAGCAAGAATTAGAAACCTCTAAGACTAGCTCTTCTGTTGAGAAGAGTTATGAGTTGCCTGATGGTCAGGTGATCACCATTGGCGCCGAGCGTTTCCGATGCCCAGAAGTCCTTTTCCAGCCATCCATGATTGGTATGGAAGCTGCCGGTATTCACGAAACCACATACAATTCCATCATGAAATGTGATGTTGACATCAGGAAAGATTTGTATGGAAACATTGTGCTCAGTGGTGGTTCAACCATGTTCCCTGGCATTGCTGATAGAATGAGCAAGGAGATCACGGCGTTGGCCCCAAGCAGCATGAAGATTAAGGTTGTTGCGCCACCCGAAAGGAAATACAGTGTGTGGATTGGAGGTTCCATCTTGGCATCTTTAAGCACTTTCCAGCAGGTGAAGTTAATTTTCAAAGCGTTTTCCTTCTTAACACATTGTAGAGTCAAATCTCTAACTCTAAATTTGATAAATTGGCTTGCTTGTATACAGATGTGGATTGCCAAGGCAGAGTATGATGAATCTGGCCCTTCAATTGTTCACAGGAAATGCTTCTAATCACGAGCAAACACGTGTCGGGTTCGGTACTACTGTTTTACCTAAAAAAGAAAATTGCTGCTTGAATTTCCCTCTTTTGTTCAACTATGTTTTTCCATTTTTTCCTCCTTTTTGTACCTTCTCTCTTATCATAATGTATTGTGTCAACCTTTAATGGAAGGAGTGATAGCTGGACTTTTTGTCAATCATTCAGAATCCCTTGTGAGCCTTTGGTGCCAAGTCAGTTATGTTTATTTTTCATTCCTTATTCTTCTCAATATTGTGATCAGTGAGGAAATTTTGAATAATTATCCTTTCCTAACTACTTGATTTTATGTTTTAAACTAGTTAGTTGTGTACTAGAAATACTAAGAAGATTAGGTAATCTGTACAAAAATCGATCTTGTTGTTCGATAAGATTATACTATCGACTTTTTGATTAGGAATTTGATCTCCAACCCACCATTTAAAGAAAACAATATAGAAATCAAATCAAAGTTAGTTATGCATCCAATTAAAGAAAGCTAGCTCCTTTGTGATCTTCATGTTCCACTGCATACTCCTCTAAATTTACGAGTGTGACTATGTTTTTCATTTCTTCCAAAGATCAACTTGCATATATGCTTACAAAGCTATTGTCCTCTCAAACCTTCTTACATCTTCTGGACAAACTTATGACTTCTCTGCAACCTTCATTTTGAGGGAGGATGTCAAAAAATATTTCAACATCATTCTCAATTACCAGATTTTCTCCATGATGTCTTTAGATTATGCCTTCATCCTAAAATTGATTTTTACTATATTTTGTGTTCTCTTGCAATGCAATGTATATAAATGCCGATACTGTATCAAGAAATTAATCAAACAATACCTTCTTCAAACACTTTCTTCTTAGTTCCATCCTTCATGTACAAATTCCGAGCTTAGTGAAAAATGGACACTCCATGCTTATTCTTATATAGTTAATACAACAAATACTAAAGATACAATACGAGTCATATTTATTTCATTCGTCAAACAAAATGAAAGTTTCAAGCCAACTAGTTGTGTTAGAAATATTTAAAATTATTTGTACATATATGCATTATATATATATATATATATATATTAATTACAAACTTTTAATAGCTACCACATTTATATTTATATTCAAGCTAGAATTACGTGAATTTTACGATTTCTAAAATAATTTAATTCTTAGGTTAAAATACTATTTTCGTATTTATATTTTCAGTTTTATTTTACTTAAATGTTTAAAAATTTTCATATTGTCTATCTTTTTTTACTTTCATTTTGGTAGTTGAATTCTCCTAAAGTGACCATTTTCATTCTTTAAAAATAAAGTAAACATGCAAATGAAAGAATCAAAATGGTCACGTTTTGAAAATAAAAGACCAAACAAACTTTTTCAAAGTACTTGATCTCTATGATTGTTAGAGTTGAACATAAAAGATAGAAAAATCGAGGCGATTGATTAAAATCAACCAAATCAAAAGTGATACTAAGGCTGAACAATCGTTGATTTGTACTTTGTCCAAGTCGGATTGATTTAAATATCTACTAAAGTTGATTCGATGACTGTTTGATCAAAAGATCGCCGGCTGATCGATACTCGCCTCTAATAATTGTACCAGAAACCACAAAGTGTTTGAATCACCATATTCCATAACTAGTCCATTTGCTTTCTCTTAAATCGCGAGGAGGGGTGGGTTTAGCAGTTTAGGTTTAGGGCATTGGTGGGATCATCGCACCGTAGCTGCCAAATGCTTCCCGCGTAAATGAAATGCCAATTATCCACAATCCAATTGCGTGTGATTCTTGAGTCGACCATGAATGTGAACCCTAGCTTAGCAATGACATAACATTATTATTCTTAATAATATCCATTTTGTTGCCTTGATTTAGGAAGATATAGTTTCTTCAACTCGCTCAGAATCTGAAAAACAGGACTGAGAAATAATGGGTAGAATTGCCGTAGCCGCCATCGTCACTTTGTGGGTGGTTCCGATCTCCATCCTCGTCAACCACATTCTTCCCGATCCTTATATGGTAAGTATTTTCGTCAATTTCATTTCGAATTTTTAAATTTTGGACTTTGTTCGTTCTTGCAATTTCGTACTAAAATCAATTGAAAAACTTACAATATTGATCCCGATTGATGTTTAAGGACGAGATATTTCATGTGCCTCAAGCTCAGAAATACTGCAATGGGAACTTCAGAAGTTGGGATCCCATGATTACCACTCCTCCTGGATTGTACGTTCGTAATTCTATTCTTTGATTCTTTGAACTAAAAGTTTTGGCTCTGATTCTGGATTATGAGGTTATCGGTCTATTCATTTAGTTGTCAGGAAAAATGCCGTCTCTGTCCCCAATATTCAATATGGAACAGTGAAATATTTGATTGTTGTTTTCCTAATTTTGAATAATTCGATTGTCCCTGCGAGAAACTAACAAATAACAAATAAGAAATATTGGTCTACTATCAAGGTAGCATCACTTGGGTCTTTTGACAGAACTTTGTGGTAATGATAGTGTGTGTTTTCACAAGATTGTTAATACAAGGAATCTAAAATTTCTGCAGGTACTATCTTTCACTTGCCCATGTTGCTTCTTTGTTTCCAGGCATTGTCTTTACTCGAGCAGCACCATCGTTTTCTGATGCTTGTTCCATTCCGATTCTTCGTTCTATCAATGGGATTTTGGCCGTTTTGTGCAGTGTACTTGTATATGAGACAATCTCCCATTTAAGGCCAAATCTTGATGATAAAAGGGCAACGATTGAAGCTGTGATTTTGGCACTTTATCCACTCCATTGGTTCTTCACTTTTCTGTATTACACTGATGTTGCATCACTTACAGCCGTCCTTGCTATGTACTTAGCATGCTTGAAGAAGAATTACTGGTTGAGTGCATTGGTAAGGAGCTTACTAACACTTTTCCATGATAAGTTCTCAAGTTTGTTGCATATTCATTATTCATTATCTTGTGATGCGAAATTGATTCAATGCGAATAAAGTCAGAGGAATCAAATGTTACATGGATGTATGTACATAGGTATCATTTATGTATACTTGGATGAAATAATTCCTCTCATCGATTTTATGAGTCCTTGGGGGGTTTCTAGATTCATGGTGATGTTAGTTTCTTGTGTTGATAAGGACCCTTGTTTTGCAGTAGACAGTAGTCAAGAGAGCACCTGTACTAGTAGGAGTAGAGAGGAGTTTATTGTGTTTTGTTGTAATCCATTAAATGGAACTTTGCTATTTTTATGTTGGAATTTCTCCGTTCGATTCCGCAATCTTTTACCCTTCTGATAACTTAGTTTCATACAGTTTGGTATCTTTGCAGTTGTCATTCGACAAACAAATGTTATATGGATGCTTTTTGTAGCATGCTCTGGAGTTATTGATACTACTCTGACTTTCCACGATGATAACATACAAATGCATGAGAATGATGTAATGGTGGAGGAAAGTAGTTCACTGATTGCTAAAGGTAGTTTAACTTCTAAAGCAAACTTGCGAAAGAGAAAGTTTAGTCGCACAAAGGATGTGGGTAAACAAGCTCCACAGAGCACAAGATTCTCATCAATAAACCAGAAACTAGGTATTATTTCACCGTTTTTTATCTGTTTCCATTAAAATTTTGAGTTTAAAACTGTTTTATGTATAGTTCACTTGCAGAAATGGTTATCTGAAGTTTTGTTGCCACAAACATATTTTAAGCAGTAACTCACCCGTTTTTTTTTTTTTTTTGTTCTTTTGCCTCTCCAAGTTTCTGTATTTTGATCATTCCTGCGCTTCTGTTGGCTATTCTGTTACAGGTTTAATGGATGAGATTAGGGCCATGATTTTGACCATGTGGCGTATGAAATTTAAGCTCTTGGTTTCATTTTTCCCCTTTGTGATTGTGCTTATGGCCTTTGTTGCTTTTGTTCGTTGGAATGGAAGTATAGTTCTTGGTAATTATCATCTGACACCCTCAATTTTGTTTGCGTGTGGCCTTTATCATTTATTATTTTACATAGTTTATTTGTTGATATTTTATTATAATTTCTATCAGAGGAAAACAACTTATTGTTATTACTATCTCAAATTACAGGTGCGAAGGAAGCACATGCAGTCTCTCTGCATTTTGCACAGATTATGTATTTTGGTCTTTTTTCTGCTCTACTTATGGCTCCAATGCACTGTAATCTAAGTCAAGTCATGGATTTATTTCACTCATTCTGGAAAGGCAGACCTCGTAGCTTTTTCCAAGTTTTCATTGCTCTTCTTGCCGGCTTCATCTCTGTCCACTATTTCAGGTCAGTTCGGGTTCAGAGAAACATAGTATTGGACGGATTATATTTCTCATACTGCTCGATACAATCTCTGAGATCATTCAGCTAAAAGATATCAATAATTAAATAAAAGGAATACTGGTTTTGAAGGGGCGGCTTTGTTGGCTAAGCCCTGTGGTCTCCAATTAAAACATACCCAGTGGTACCGTGTTTAGATCTTTGGATAAGCTTAATAAGAAAACCCTCTGTTGTCTTCAAAGCCCGGAGCCTTAGGCAGCGTGGACTTCATAAAAAGTGAAAAGGAGTACTGCTTTTTGTTTTTGTTAAGGGATTGACCAACGATAAGTTATCACTTGTCAGGCATGCAATGTCTTGATTGTTCTTCAAGATTCACCTTTCAGTGCTTTTTTTTCCTTTTTCTTTTCCTAGAAAATAAACTCTGAGATTTTGTGACTAGAGTTGATGGTGAAATTCTTCTAAAGAAATTGCCAATTACATGCCTCATTTTCCTTTTCATTCATCACATATTATTTTGTCTTTGCAGCATAGCTCACCCCTATCTTCTAGCTGACAATCGGCATTACCCCTTCTACTTCTGGCGTAAAGTTATCAACGCACATTGGTCATCGAAGTACCTTCTCGTTCCAGCATATATTTGTTCGTGGTTTTCCATCGTCAAGATACTAGGTGAGTGGCTTATCTAATCTCTACCAATGCCATGAAAATCAGAGATTTATGGATAGGGTCTTATCACCTGTTTTCGTTTGGTGTAAATTTCAGCATATTTTTATTCATCATGGTCCCCAGTTTATTTAAATTTCCAATTGAGATCTCTTTTGTAATGCAGCAATAGGTGTTGGAGTTCAATCTCCTTTATTTCATGTATCATTAAGATTTTTTTCTTATTTAAGAAAAGACACTGATGCCCAAGAAAGAACCGAATAACACAACTGTATTGTATCCGCTCTACCAGCTTCTTTCTGCTGACTAAATTTTGGTCTGGCAGGTAAATCCCAGAGGAAAATCTGGGTAGTGGCTTATTTCTTAGCCACAGCTGCGGTTCTTGTTCCTGCTCCTTTGATCGAGTTTAGATACTTCACAACTCCATTTTACTTCTTGATGCTTCATTCTCAAATGAATGGTAGACTAAATTGGCCGTTGGTTGCACTTCTTTACATACCTTTGAATGCCTTCACAATGTTCATGTTCTTGTTTCGTCCATTTTACTGGGAAAATGAAACTGGAAAGCAGAGGTTCATATGGTAGAAATCATTTAAAATGCCAGAAGGTTAGTACTGACTTGTAATGTTACCATTTCATAAAATTTAAAAAAAAAAAAAAAAAAAAAAAAAGAAGAAGAAGAAAAAAACTGAGTGTAAATGATAGACATAATCAAGGCCTTTGCCCCTTTTCTTCCTCGAGCACTGGTGGGATTACTATTTTTCTCCTCCCCCTCTTTCTAAAGTGACTGTAGATTTATTTTGAAGTTTTTTTTTTAATTAAAATATCATTTTGGTATTGGAAAGTTATGTTTCATTTGTCTCTAGATTTTTAAATGTCAATTTTTGGTCCATATATTTTCAATAAATTTTAAATCTTATATCTACACCACTTGGTTTATTGTTGATTTTTTTTTTGGAAAAATAAATCAGTGTTTAAATTCCGTTTATAAATTTTTGAAATATGTCTATTTCTCTAGCATGAAAATTATTATTATTATTATTTAGCCAATTTCTATACCAATAAACTTTGGTCGACTAAATTTAAGATTATAAATATTAAATTAAAAGTTTTTAAGTATTAAATTTGGAACATTGAAAATATAGGAACTAAAATTGAAGGGTCAAAATCCTTCAACTTTGACAATATGGACAATATTAAAGATAATCCAGAATACCAAAATAATTAGATGGTTGAAACCTCTTAATTCGTTTAGTTTTCATTTAATGATATGTCAAATTAAGAAGGGGAGTAATATAAACTATCCCTTCATTTTGTTGCATCCTTGGTTTACAAAGAAAAAAAACTATTAATTAAAAAAAATTAAGTTTATCACGTAAAAAATTATGATTGAATACTTAAGTAGGTCGTCTAAAATACATCCATTTGTCGATATATATATATGTGTATGTATGTATATATATATATGTATGTATATATACATATATATATATATCTATATATATATGTATGTATAGAGAGAGTTTCTTAAAAAAAAAAAAAAAAAAGACTATTTGACCTTCACAGACAAAAATCACTAAAATACAAAAAATTATTATTATATATATATAATTTTGAAATATAAAAATGGTTACCACCAAGTGAATCTCCTATTCTAGTCGTGTTTTTTGAACTAACGATGAAAAAGAAAATTACTTAGAAGTGACAACCATTTTCAGCCACAGTGTTCGTTGATACTCGCCGCTGTACAAAAATTGCGCGCGTTATTTCGCCGGAGAAAGAAAAAAGAAAAACAACCTGCGCGCGTTTCTTCTTACTCTTAAGTCTTAAGTATCTCTCTAATATTTAATTTAATATTCATATTATTTAGAAAAAAATCGCTGAGATCAACCATGTCCATACTCAAAATACTTGATTCTTTGTGTGTATGATCATAAAACTCGTTGCCACTGCCTCAGTTGGTCAATCATACACTCTAATTATATCCAATTTGCTTCTCCGATTCTAAATTATCTAGCTTTTTCGACCTTCAATGGCCATCTCTGGGTTTCGATCTCTTCTATGGTGGAGTAAATGGTCCAAGAAAGACTGGGCCATTGCAGCAATCTGTTTCGCTTTCATCGTTTTCGTTTTCTCCTTCTTCTCCGATTCTTGGCATGCTGAAGACAGTGGCATCAACCACACTTTCGATCTCAACCCCGCCAACGACCCCGATTGGGTTGACCTCACTTTGCTGCAAAATGCCAAAGCAAAAGGCGCTCGTAAGCTGTCCAGTTTCTCTTATATTTCTTTTTGCATTCTTATTTATGCTTAGTTTTAGGTTTCGATCTTTGCAGTATGTCTTGATGGGAGTTTGCCTGGATACCATTTTCAGAAAGGGTTCGGGTCTGGTTCTAGCAACTGGGTTCTTCACATTGAGGTTATTGTTTAATTACTTGATTTGGAGGCTGACTTTCCCTGTTTTCTTTCGAGTGTTAACTTTGAGTTTACATTTTTTGGGAATATTAGGGTGGAGGTTGGTGTGATACAGTCTCGTCCTGTTCTTCGCGTAAAATGACACCGTTAGGTTCATCAGATTACATGGAGCGTCGTGTTCGTTTCTCTGGAATTTTAAGTAGTGATGCATCACAAAATCCTGGTACATTTTGTGTATTACTATAACTATTTCTGTTGGCTGCAGTACTCTCCATTTATCAGTTTATCTGGTCTTGTTTGATTCCATTTACATTAACATTGTTTCTGACAATACTTCGTTGAAAACATATTGATACAAAAATTTCTTATACGTGTATTGATTACGTCGAAACCATAACTTTTTTCCCTTAATTTTTGATAATAGACAATGATTGTTACTAGTAGCAGATCTCCTCGGATATAGTAGGCAGTGGGATCTAAGTATAAAGAAGAGCTGTTTCTTTTAGTATGTCATTTCATCTTATTCCAATCTTCTTCCTTCTGTTATTTTTTATTTATTGGGGACGATTCTTATTACAGAAATCGGTTGTGAGTCATTAATTTACTTTAAAAAAAAAAAAGTTTTAAGTCCTTAATATCTGTCTCAACTCAACAGTATGAGTGGGTGCTCTTATTAATGCATTTGATGTAAATACCAGATTTCTTTTATTTGCGCTCCAGATAGAGTATCTCACAAGAATTACGTTGTTTATAAACTTGCATTTCATTTCAGGTACAAACGTTTGAATTTGATACAGTTCCTGTAATCGGTCATTGTTTGAAATACCTGCATAGTTGCTTTGTTCTTTTCTTCCTTCTCTAAGCTTGTCTTGAATTTTATCAAGAGCTCTTATTTTTATTTTTTATTTCTTTAGTGAGAAACATAGTCATAACTTTCAATTTTCATTTGAAGAGGTGCAAACTAGGTTTAAACAGCCTAAGGGACAAATGGTCAAGACGTCACTTTTCCAAAAAGAGCTTGTTTTGACCAAGTCAATTAGGAGCTCTAAACTGTAGACGTTCACAAAATAATCTAAAAAGTTAACATATCTGAAAGTTTTATAGCATTTCTTTCTCTACAAAGAAGCCACACACACTTACATGCAAGCAAACACAGAGCCTGAAGACATTTTTTATTTTTATTTTGAGATTATGTTGCTTCTAAGATGATGGAAATGGTTTGCATTGTATGTGTACCAATCTCTGGTTAGCACTTAGTCTTTGATTACATAATCCTAATTTTTAGTTTGGTTCAAGCATTCTTCAGATTTCTATAATTGGAACAAAATCAAGATACGTTACTGTGATGGAGCATCATTTGCAGGCCATCCTGTGGGTGAAACAAAGGTACAACATATTCAAGTACGGTACCTGGTCATTTCTTTTCTTAAGCATACAAATTTTGCAATGGTCTAAAGTTTCCTTAAGATAAGTTGTAGTTTCTGTGGTTCGTTTCAAATATGTCTAAATAGCAAGTCAGGAACCAAAATTTGTTCATTTCTAAATACTACAACCAGTTTTCTTTAGTTCTCCTGTGTTTCTCTCAATCACATGGCCTCTTATCTTTTTGAAACTTCAACCTGGTAATTTTATTTAGTGGATTCAATAACTATATTTAGGTTTGTCCTTGCAACAGAATGGAAATATACTTCATTTCAGAGGCCAGCTCATCTGGGAAGCGCTTATGGATGAACTCTTATCTGTTGGCTTGTCCAAGGCAAGACAGGTGGGCATGTGGTAATGAAGTTTATAAATTTTCTTCTGAGATCTACATCTACAATCATTTAGTCAATGAGATATTTTCTCCACATCTTAAATTGTGCCCTTTGTGTTCACCAACTTCTATTCGCTCCAGGCTCTTCTTTCAGGGTGCTCTGCTGGGGGCTTGGCTACCCTTATTCATTGCGATAACTTCAGAGTGTTTTTACCGAAGGATGCAACTGTCAAGTGTCTAGCCGATGCTGGATTTTTCCTTGACGAGTACGATTTCCATTTACTGAACTTACTATTTTGCACATGAATAATTTTGTATTCTTCTAACATATTCAGCAGTAGTCTTTAGGAACATATTTTCCAGTCTGATACAAACTATTTTTGGGATCATATGAGCATCTTCTCTTTAATGTGCTATGTTGTGAGAAGCACACCTTTTTAGAATGTCTGGGAGTATTTCTTGATATTTATTTGTTATAGGACAAAACCCGAGAGGATTCTTCTGTGATGCTTAGGGACTAGCTCAATTTTGAAACTACTGTTTCTTTTTATGTCATTGCTTTTATTGAAAAAAGTTGTCCCAATTGGGATCTATTTTCTCTCCTCCATTTCAGGAAAGATGTCTCGGGAAATCATACAATGAGATCTTTCTATCATCATGTTTTCAACCTTCAGGTTGTACTCTTCTCCTCATTTGTTCTTATTTATACATTTAGTGATTGGATGGTACAGAACCTTTTAGATTTATTTGGGGTACTTTTATTTTATAGTTTATTGACAACGGGTGAGTTTTTTTCCCCTCTGAATTCTTCTTTAAGTCTTCAAGTAAGCCACCCAAATGGTAAGAGGCAGAAGGTATATGAGCGATCTATCTAATAACCCTTGCAGTTGGCACCTAGTATCTAATACTAATTAAATGCAAAGAGAACTATCAACAAACCAACCAAGATCAAGGAGAACTACATCAGCATATACTGGGGGCCATATCACATGACCAGTCGGATCCATAGCTTAATCCTGCTGCTTTTTAGCTTGATTAGGATGACATCATGCATATAACCTCTATTAGTTAGAGTTAGCTAGAAGCCTGCAACCTCCAATATAAGGTTCATTAAGAGGTTAAAATTGGGTGTCTCCGAATTTGCTGGAGTCATAGCCATTTGTTCATATGCTAGGTTAATATTGCGAGGTTCACACAATTGATTTTCTCGTTTAAAGATTTACTTGGTTGGTATTTGGTTTTATAGAAATAGTTTTGTTTGAAATGTATCAGTTATTGTTTTAAGGATAGCAGAATGTAATATAACCAAAAAAATAAAAAAGAAAAAGAAAATCCAAGGAGCACAACTTAGTGGTTAAGATATCTAGGTTGTAGGTTCAACTTTCAAGACCTCATACCCTATTTGATGTAATATTCTCATAAAATATGAAGAAGAACGTACTGAAATTTGAATACATATAATTTTTACTTGGTAAATTCTGAATTTGATCAATAGAATTTTATTTCTTATCACTGACTAGTTTCCTTAAATATCCATTAGATGTCGTTAAGTTTGCAGTAATCACATCTTTGTCATTTATAGCTGCATGACCTTTTGTCTAACTTGAAGCATATGTCATCTAAAACTTTAATTAATTTAATTTTTTTATTTCAGAACTTTTGATGTTTATCTGTCTTTACTATTCATATTATGGTAGTGGTAATACTCGTTGACTAATGTCGTGAAATCTATTGATCATATAACAATCTTTTGTAGATATTAACATTTGACTTCTGAAAATCAGTCCATGATTATGATAAAACAGTTCATGCGTTGCTTATGTTTATGAGTTATTATCATAGAAATAATATGAATGAAAGCTTAAGTTTATGGCTCACTTTGCCAAGCAGCCATTAACGTTCTTTAGCACTCCCTAAAGAACAATAATATTTCAAATGATAAAACCACCATTTTAGAAAGTCAATATACAAATCTGGATGTACTGAGAATTAGAATTTAGAAAATGGAGAAAGGGTACTCTCTTCCTATCTTTAATGAGACGATAAGAGGAAATGTGGACTAAACATTGGTTGAAATCATTAATTCAATTGTTAATCCTAAAGATTTATAACTTTTAAGCTTAAATTTGTTAAGTTAATTATAAATTTTGATTAAGTGTGTGTATGGTAAACGTAGCTAGACACATGGATCATGTAAATGCATAATACTTAAGTTAAAAAAAGTTACCTTGTGTGATATTTAGGCATGTATTATAATATTTATAATACGAAGTTCAACGGTGAAATAAAATGATTGATTTTCATGCTTGAATACACTAGCTGAATCAAATACATCAAATTGATATTATTCAGTAGATAGATGGTATAGAAACTTAGTCATATAGTAAAATTCATCTCATTTACGAGCATGATGTAAGAACTTAATTTTTTTTTAAAAAAAGTAAATTAGGATTAACTGAATCTATTCAGATTTATAATTAAAAAAATCCAGCTTGCTTATCCTCTTTTATTCATCTTAAATGGAAGTTTGTCACAGAAATATATAAGAAAATATAATCGACAAATACACTTGAAAATATTGTTTCAAAATTAAGATATTTAAAAGAAACGAAAGACTTCTTTTCTTAATCTCCTGTCATAAATCATAGGTTGTTGATCGAACATGAATATGTATTTATTCTCTACTCAAATAAATAATAAATTTGAAGAAATTCTGCAGACTTGTAATGTTTGACTCTTTGTCTGTGATTGTGACTTCAGAGAACTGGTAAAAGCTTACCCAAGGATTGTACATCTACAGACGAGCCATCTAAGGTAGGATTATCTTTTTCCTTTTTGTGAAGCCTTTTAAATGGGATCCTTTCACAAAATTCTCAACTAATCATGGTTCACTATTAGACTATGGGATTTAAGTTACCAGATACAACATTATTGATTCTAGTAGTAATGAAATTGAAGTTTTGATTTCTTAATATATAATTTTAGCCTCCAGCCTCAATCATTTGTTTTGAGTTGGAATGACAGTGTCTCTTTCCTCAAGAAATTATCAAACATATAAGCACCCCGTTGTTTATTGTCAACCCAGCTTATGATTTTTGGCAGGTAATTGTTTCTTACAATGCCCCATCTCAACTCTATTTAATTTTGCTGTATATAATTTCTGATACCAATTGCCTCACTATTAGATACAAAATATCTTGGTGCCAAACGCATTAGATCGTACTGGCTCTTGGCAGAAATGTAGGCTTAATATTCATAAATGTGATCATGCTCAGCTTGGAATTCTTCAAGGTATATGCACATATTTTTCAACCCTACAAGTCTGTCGCTCTATGTTTTGGTATCCCCTTCAAGTAATAAGTATAATTTCAATTATCTTTGATAAAAAATACATTTTTGTGATACCATGTCCTGATATGGAATCATTGTGTAAATAATAGTTGGTTTGAAACTAGTACTTAGAAACCTCCATGGGTTGGCGTAGGGGTCAATAAGGGGCATATAAATAATAAAAGAAAAAGAGGGAATGAGTTGAAGCCATGGTAAACACCTATCGAAAATTTAAAATCCTATGAGTTACTTGCCAATCAAATGTAGGAGGGTGAGGGCTGTAAGGCAACCCATGATATAATGAGGTGCACAGAAGCTGACCAGGACACAATTACGGATATCCAAAAAGAAAAAGAAAGAAAAGAAACTAGCATTTACGTGTCTATGATCACATGGGAACTATTCACAAGCACTACATGCGCTCTGGGTTATCTTCATGCATACTCCAAAAAATAAGATCTGTTAATTTAGTTTACTCCTCATAATTCTCTTTAGATATGATTTTCTTGTGAGGGTATAAGATGCAGCCGTTGAGGAACAGCCCTTGTAGGTTTAATTAAAAAATATTTATATGTTATTGTTTCTGACTGTTCTTATTGGAAAATGTAATTCTGGCATGTATGTTCTTGATTTCCTTTTTTAATTGTCTGGTGAAGTCAGGATCAAAGCACAATATTGTTCTTGATCTTGTTCATTTGTATTTTTGTTTCTGTAAGGGTTCCGGGACTCTTTGCTGAAGGCACTGAATGACTTCAAGCACAACAAGGAAGGAGGACTTTTTGTAAATTCTTGCTTCATCCATTGCCAAACATGGATGTCTGAGACATGGCATTCCCCCAATTCTCCAAGGATAAATAAGAGGGTAAGGAAAGTTCGTATTTTAAAATATGTAACTGAGGGAATTTGAAGCTTCTGCTTGCATTTTAGAATTGTTCTTCCCATTATATATATATGTTTGTGTGCTTGCTGATTCCGTTTGAATATGCTGCTTAAGCTGTCTCATCCTTTTGTTACACCGTTCTTTACTTCAGATGCTTATCCCCTGCCCATGGACCAAACAACTAAAATCTATTTTAAATGTAAACAATCTTAGTTAGGAATTACAGAGATTTGATCTTTTCCACAAACATTATTATTATCAAGAACTCACTGATGAAATGTTTGTCGTGGTGCTTATGAGAACGAATCTGTAATTGTCATAGTACTACTTAACAGATAAATCTCTCTTTCTACATGAACTAATTGTGGTATTGCTCAAGAACAGACTATAGCAGAGGCCGTGGGTGATTGGTACTTCAAACGAAATTCAGCGAAGCTAATTGACTGCCCTTTTCCATGCAATCCTACCTGCATTCATATGGATTTTAGCCGAGGTTAGCATATTGGAATTAAGGACTGCTTCAGCCTTTTCTGTTGCCATTCATCTGCAATGTCTTAAGGTTCTAGGGGGTAAGCATCTTTGTCCTTGTCCGAAAGCTGGTCTCCAGAAACAGAAACAGAGGTATTATACACGATCATTTTCTAGGGGAAGATTTTATTTTAGGTTGCTCCTTCTAAAAGCTAAAATTAGCATAGGACTCTTCGTTTATGTGGAGGCCTTATGCTTACTTCGTCCTTACCTTTTCTATAGATCATTGATCACTTCCTATAAGGGTTTTTTTTTTTTTTAAATAAATTTGTTTTAGAATCTTTAGATTACAGGCGTCTATTCTTCTTTTTTTATTTTTTATTTTGTTTGCTTTTTCAGTTGATAGGCTTTTCCCTCCACGTTTTGTACATTATCTTAAAGTTTTGTCGCCCCACCAAATATGAATATTGTAACTTGATAACTAGACCTGTATTATCATTCTTTGTAGCCCTTGATGTTATTAGATTCTTACGTGCTCCGAGTCAGCCATAAATGTGCAAGTGGGTTTTGAATGCTGATTATTTTGAAAACGAATTTGCATCCACTATCCTTTATTTTATATTATGGCTCAGGCTTTTGTTTCTCAATCGCTTATTTCCTTTTGGTGGAATTCAAATTGGAAATCCACCTACATGATCAATATCCATCGGTGGTAAAAGTCAAAAGAGAGGTGCTGGTCCTCCTTTCCATGGATTTATGATAGTAACAGACACCATCATAGACAAGTTTCATACAAGATCTGATGTTCTCCCTCCCATTCTGTCCCTGTTGAAGGGGGACGAGTCTTGTTGACAAATTGAGCTGGCGTCAACTTTCATCTGAATATTGACTGGAATGTCCGGATCACAAACCTATTCAATATTTGAACTGGATTGTCTCCGGTAAAAACTGGAAATTAGGATAGCTTTTTAGAGACGATCTAGTTTTCCTTAGTTCTCTTGTAGTTCAGAAGATATTGCTCTTCAAAGTTTTTCATTCCCCCTCACTATGTAGGCTTATATCACTTCCAACATTGTAGAAATCAATCATGTAGTGCCTTTTGAATTTAATAGTAGAACTTTCAAGGCCTTGAATGGAACTGACTAAGAAGTTTCAAACTTCTCAGGAGCCTTCTCCAATATTGGATGGAATGTGTGGTGAGGTGGGGAGAAAGTGAAGGGATTTTGTATGTTTATATCCCATTTTTAATCAGCCAATTCAGCTCCAACATTATGTTGTGAGATTAGGACAGCTCAAAAGTCGAAAACTCATTTATTCTTTCACTGTTATTTAATATTCCAAAGCCAAATTCCAACCCATTGTACATTGTCTTTCTAGACATTAGAATGAGATCTTCTAGTTCGAATAGTTAGAGCTGATCAAATGAATTTGGACAACCTCAAATTTAAAAGATTACTAAAAGATTTAGAATATTTAAGATGTGATTTAGATTATCTTAATTAATCTGTAATTTTGGAATCAGATTCGTGTCCAAATTTTTGAACTTTGATATTCTATTTGGGTGATTGTGAATATAGAATTTCAAGCATCTTTATCGAATTGCCTAAGCCTGGCCTACCACTCTATTCCTTCTCAATAGCATTTGGCGGGCAGCACTTACCTTTGTCTCCCTACTTTTTCAATTGCCTCACATACATTCATACTTAAATAGAATCAGATTCACTATGTCCAGAGTTCAAATACAGCCTGAATTTAAAAAACTCTTCAATATTAGTTGACTATTCCCATTGATTGTTTGTGTTGTTTTTAGTTTGGAACAAGATTTGGTTTAAGGGTTCAAAATAATAGTTTTTCTAAACCATATGGGCTAAATATAATAAATAACATATAAATATCTAGTTCAATGATGTGGGGATCGAAAATTATTTTCTTTTTATGTTGTACCAGCTAGAGTTAGAGGGTTCTTTTTTCTTCTTTTTGGAAGCAATAAAGTTAGGAGTTGTAATTGATTAGGTTTTGATCTGTATTGGTTTTTGACCCCTTTTTTAAGTAATTGTTTTAGATTAACGTATGTTTAGTGTAGGTGTTTGATTAGTTCAGGTTTTAATATATCTTTTGCATTGACTTTGATGCCCACCATGAATTTCTATCTAATCAGGAAATTCCAAAAGTTTTAATATATGTTTTTGTTTAAAAAAGAATAGTTTTTACGATTTTTTAAAGTTATATACATTTATGGTTTAGTTGAAAAAATTGTGCAACTTTTTAAAAGACAATGAAATCTGAATTCAAAATAAATGGATTTTTTTAAAGGTGTAGCTCATAATAGGCTTACTTTTAAAATTGTTAAAATTATTTTTCTAATGTTCAAAATTCAGCTTTTAATTAATGTTTGTTTTACACTGTCCTTTCAAACACATCTCATTCAATCAAAATTGATTTTGAATCATTAAGCATGTTTTGGAGTGCTTTTGAATAAGATAATTGATTTTAGCAATCCCTCCATACTTTTTTGCAGCAAACAAGTTGAATAGTTAAAGCTAACTAATAATAATTAATTGTATGGCAACCATTTCATTATATGCCATATTCAACCCACCAAACAAACAACTCAGCCCGTGATGGATGCTTTTGTAGTCTGACCAAGATTTCCATTTCCAAGAATATATTAGAAAGAAAACCTAACACAATAGGTTTTTTTGCTCTGTTCACATCCAAGTTAAGGAAAATGGGGGTGGGAAGAGGTGGAGATTCAAAGGAGAGAGAAAGTGAGACAGATTACTTTGTCTTTTCTTTTTATTGATTCGGAATTTCGGACATAAAATGTTGATCCCCAGGTCCAATTCCACTAAGTATTTGTTCTTCTGAGTGAACTGAATTAAGGTCAAATTCAAACTAAGTTCATTTTCATAATGATTTTCCTTTTTCAAATCAAGGATTTGAAAAACACTCCTTTTTTTCTCTTTAATCTTCAAGACTTTGGTTAGAATTTCTAAAGCATTTCTAGAAGTATATTACAAAAGATAAGAAATTTATCATCATCAACAAGTCCCCGAGTCATTTTAGTTTCAAACTTCACAAGAGTGTAAACTGAGTAGGCATTTCTTCCAGTTTCTATATTGTTATTTTACCTAATTATTTTTTTGGATAGGTAGGTAGGTAGGAAGTCAAAACTTCTAGATAAGAAACTTCTGAAGTCTGCAAAACAAAATTGTTAAAATTTTCCAATTCTTCTTTGGAATGTATTTGTATTGGATGCAAGTTGCACACACACACACACACACAATTAGGGTGAAACAGGAAGCTGAACAACTAACTCTACACTCTCTCTGTTACAGGTTGACAAGAGAGAAATTGATTTGATTGCATTTGTAATGAGAATTAGGAAGAAGAATAAATGAAATTAATGGCAGAATTAATTGCCCAACCTTCTGTTGTTATCGATTTCTATTGGCTAGTATCTTTATTTACATCAACGAATGCCACATTCTTCCTTCGAATGAAATGATGATTACCGAAACGTCATCATGGTACTTCCGTCGTTCCCCTTGTGGGATATCAAGCAGTTCATGGAAGTCCATTCCTGCAAGTTTGCCATATATTTCACATTAGTAAAGAAAAGTTCACACATTTAACATATATCCTATTTGTTTCTTTTATCTTCCTATCTAATAGATGGACGCGGAGCTTACCGTATTTTTTAGCTGCTCGGAACAATACTTCTTCAATTAGATTTTGAGCAGGGTCTCCTTCAGGAAAAGAAGCAATGAAGGACTCTACTTGAGCAACAGCTTCTTCATTGGTAAAGTACTGGTAGAGTCCATCAGAGGACAATATCAAGAATCTGTCTGTTGGGCTGAGTTTATAATGGCATAGAGTTGGATCACAGGTGATGTAAGGTGAATTTCCCACATAGTCTATTCTGAACATCTCTAGCAATGCATCATTCCACTTTGGCTGCAAAAACACTCAGCTCGTCAGCACCAACATTCAAATTTTATTGAACATTTGGCATTCTTAATCTTAACTGAAGTCACCATTGGCCTTCTCTATGGTTTCCAGGCAGACTATGTTTCTACATTCTAGCTGACTAAAAGATTTAGAATTGTGGAATACCTGTTTCAGAAAGCCAGCTCCGAACGCTCGTGTGATCTTCAAATAACCTTTCACCCTGTCATTCATAATTGCGGAAGTGTCTTCAGGATGAGCATTCTTGATCCTCTGAACTTCCTGATATGTAAGTGTTCTCTCATAAGTGCATGAAATAATCTAAAGAACTTTGTAACCAGAGAGTAATGGACGTGAAAAATGCAGTCTTGTGATATAGACAAGAACATTACCTCCTCTGTGTAAGTGCTGTGGTCCATTGTAAGCTGATGGGAAGCCAAGGCTTTTAATTTTTCAAACTCTACTCCATTAGAGGATTCAAATACTCTTATTGTTCCTTCATTGATTCTCTCCAAGTCTCTGTATGGTTTTCCAGTCCCGAAATCCGGTTCGAATTGCTGCGCTACAATAGCACGGCTGTCTCCTACATTCATCAAGTAGACATCTTCTCCTCTCATCAACATCACCAAAACACAAGAACCCATTAGAGCTAGCTCAGGATTTCTTGTGACCATCTTGTCTGCATTTTGCAGATATGCTTCCTCTGTTTTTCTCAATGCTTGAGACAGAGCATTTAACACCTCAGAATGATTGATTGCTGTTGATTCATCCCATATTTGGTGGTGATCTATTTGTCTATTGTTCAACTTCCCCTCTAATCCTAATCTTTCCCTTTCCCATTCACATTTCCAATTCTTCGGATTCTGATCTGCCTTCTTCATCAGCTGACTCGTCCTATAATTTGTATTGTAAACTCTCTCTCTTTTCCTCACCGAATCTGCCTCCAAATTCACAACATCATTTTCGGGTAAGATGTTCTCTGCAGATTGATGATCATTCTCCTGATTTTTCATGTGGGTTGTTCTATGATCGTCTTCCTCAGTTGAAGCAGAATTGGATGAGTTCATGGAAGACGAAGTTGCAGTTGAATCGAACTTATCACTCCAAATCAAACCACTCTTGAGCTCTTTAAGAACAGCAGTGTAGAGATTAGCAAGTAAGTAATCAGGAGCATCAGGGCCGTTGAATCCATCATAAATTCCGACGAAAACCCAACCATTATCCTCTGATATCACTACGTGAACTCTATCTTCACCGGCCTTCCCCTGCGCCCACTGCACACTCTGACCGCCGAGAAAGTAATCGCCGTCGTCTTCCTGCACCAAGCTCCCATGGCTGCTCAGATGGACACTGCTCTGAGTCTGACCTGCTGAAGCTGCACCATTTTCATTATGTTTGTTTCGAGAAATGGTTTTGGATATGGCTCTCTTCAGAATCCGAATAAGATCTCTTCTTCTTCTTCTTCTTCTTTTTTTCAATTTCGGTTCTCTGTCTCCTACCCCGCCATGAGAGACGCTCCTCTGCAATTTCTCCGGTCCGCCGTCCTTCTCAATTGGACCGGAATGAACCACTCGATCAATCGGACCCGATTCAAAGCTCCTGGCAGCCAAAGGTCCAGATAAAAACCCTCTCTCCAGCGGACCCGAAGAAGGAATTCCACCGGAATTTCCCGACACCGAGTGGCGAGGCACCGGCTGCAACGGCACAGAGGCGAAGGAATTCGAGCAATCAAAAGCTGCAGCCCGATCAAAGGTGGTGCTGTAAGGATAGAGATCAACAAGAGAAGTGGAGAGCGGCGTTGAGACGTTGGCACTTACAGAGGCGCCGGAAATCGACCGGAAAACGGTCACCGGAGAGAGGTAATCGTCGGAGAAATCTTTGGATGACGAGAGAGTATGTGGGTCAGGTGGTAAGTAGTAGAAGGAATGACCAAAACCCCCATCGTGGGGGTCGGAGATAATGTCTGCGGGATCATAACGGCGGGAGATATCGCCGGCGCCGGCGAAACAGTGGCCAATCTTCCCAATACGATTACCCATATGAATAAAGGAAAAAAAAAATTGAAGGGTTCAAAGAAAGAGAATTTTATCTTCTTTACTGTTTGATTTGATTGATCATTGCATAATACTCTGTTTCTCTCAGTGTGAGAGATGATAGTGCGCCTGAAAGCCCAAAGAAGAAGAAATTTGATAGCTCAGAAATTTTGTTTATGAGAGAGAAAGATGAGAGAGAGAGAGGAGTTGACTTTTTGAAGTGGGCTTTGTTTTTTTGTTGCTTTTTTAATCCTTTTTTTTTTCAATATAAAAAATACTTGGTGCTTTTATTTATTTTTTTTGTATTTATTTGGCCGTTGACCTTTTGTTCAAGAAAAAGCTAACAAAGTGGAGAATTTAGAATTTTTAATTAAAGAGATGGTTCTATTATTTTTATTTTTTTTTTCCTTTCTTAAAACATGGAAAATTTTCTGAGTTTTTTTTTTTTTTTTTTGTACATTCTTGGTAAAATCCAAAAGTCAAATGTTTGAAATTTCCTAAAAATTAAATAACGAATCAATTCCTAAACCAAACCCACCATTTGCTTTAATTTAAAACCCAAATTAAAATTTAATTAGTTTCTTAAAAAAAATTAAAATTGTTTTAATTTTCAAACATCTCTTTTTCTCGTCTACAAATCGGGTGGCCAACACAATGAACGTGCTGAGATGATTGTTTCTGTTTAACCAATCAATACATGCCACGTCAGATTATTTATTTGTTTAATCTTTTGATTTTGAATTATCTTCCCTTAAGGAAATGAACAATATGAAAACTTTGAGTAATTTTTTTTTCAATGAAAAAAAAATCTCTCTTTTTTTACATTTTCCGGAATTGACTAATTAATATGAATAAGAATAACTTTAAATGGCTGAAAGTTCTTTTTTTTTTCTTTACAAAATTGTTTTGTTTTTCTTTTTTTTTGTAAAAAAAAATTAAACTATTGGCTGCCTTTCATTATTTGGTTTGAATTTAGTACTAAGCCATGGCTAGCTTTATTAGTGTAATTTTTTATAGTAATTTCACATGAAAAAAAAAAAAAAAAACTTCAACTTTTGACATTCTATTTGCTAGATTCTATTGGATAATTATTTGATTTTTTGTTCTTTGTTTTTTAAAATTATGTTGGTTTCTTATACCTTGTTTTTAGTATTGATATTCCTTGAATTCTTAACCAAATTTTAAAAGTAAAAACAAGTTTTTAGAACGGTTTCTTTTAGTTTTCAAATCTTGACTTTATTCTCTAAAACATCCTCAAAAGCACACCAAAATTCATAGATGAGAGTATTTTTTATAAAATTAAAAACAAAAAATCACATAGTTACAAAATGTGGTATTAATTTTTTTTTTTTTTTATATTAGTTTAAACAATATTTTTAGGAGTATATTGGATCAAATAATTGAAACCATAGAAATGTGAATAGTAGCACTTTCTTGTGGTTTGAATTTAAAAAGAATACATTTTGGATTAACTTGGAGGGCATAAATTGTATTCTTCATCCTTATCCATGAAATTGAAGCTACTTTTTTTTTTCTCTCATTTTTCATTTGGAAGTGACAATTTGTTGCTGAGAAATAATGAGAACTAAGTAAACTCAAAAATAAGAATCTTTTGATTCTAAGCCTATACTAAATAATAAAAGATTTGATAATAGAGGGGATTGCTAGAAAAGATGGGTTGCAATTTCAAGGCTACGTTGAAATAATCTCATTAATTAAAGACGTTTATTCGAAAAAGTTTAAAGTGCTTTTGAAATAGGCTTTTAATCTCATTAAATTAAGTGTTTAATAAGTTTTTAATTTTTCAATGTTGTAACTAATAGGTATTTGGTCACAAAATTTACAGTCTAATGATCTATTATAACAAATTTTAATTTTATGTATAATGTAGTACGTCCAAAAAAAGTGTTAATATGTCGGAGACCTATTAGACACAAATAAGAATTCAATGACCTACTTGACATTGTTAAATTGGTCACTTTGCCTTAAAAGTGTCCAAAATTTTAATCAATATAATATGTTTTTAACCCATTGAAAATATAAGAACTCGTCTTAATAGATGTAATTATTAGTAGCGTGTTCCATCGATCCAAATTATCTTTTGATGTATTGTACTTAACCAACACAATTTCATTGTTTGAGTTTCTAATCGTCGTATAAAATTTGCTAATGTCTAAAGATAGTGACACATCTGAATTAAACTTTAAAGAGTCGTTGTCAATAGGCCAACTATCTAAATAAATTGATTGCATCCCATGCATGAAAATCAACGTCACGTATTCGCCGTGCCTACGTTATTTGTGAAACTATAATAAAATTATATGTCCCAAACTTGATTATATGTATAATTTAACCTTAATACAAACACTTCTACCTTGATGAGGTGTTAATGATTTGATAACAGTTGTGTTTAAAGATATATACAGCAATCCTCTCCTTTTTGCATGTGTGATAATTACATTCATGACCATAAACCAAATTACTTTAGTAACCTTCTCTGCATTCACTTGACTCTAACAAAGAGAGAAGAAGACACAGTGAATGAAAAATTAATTAAAACCATATAAATGGTAAGTGGCTAAATAGAACAACTTTCCTTCTATATAGATATGGGTGGATTCAAATAATATAGTTTGGAGAATATCAAATTTAATTTTGTAGTTCGGGTGTAAAGCTACGTTGTAAGATATGGTTGGTCGATAAATATGAAAAGTGGACAATATAGATAAAATGAAAGATAGAGTTTTTCGATAAATATTAAAAAAAATGGAAAAGATAAAGTTAAAATATGCAAGTTTCGATAATATTTATTATTGAAGTTGAGTTGTTTATACAAATTTAGGAAACTTGTGGGTGAGAAACGGCTCGTGACATCATTTTCTATTATATTAATTAATAGTTCAATTCATTTTGAATGGCGTTTAAAAAACTAATTTCGAAAGACAGTAAAAGTTAAACTCAAACTTCAATGACCATTGACCAAATATGTTACGTAAGCATTACTTATATTGTAACAGAATGTAGTACGTTATTACATAAAAATGATAATATATAATTTATTAAGTGATTCTTATTGATTGGTTCACCGATGTATAAATACTTAAATGAATTGTTAGGCATCAAATTGAACGATATAGGAAACATAGTAAAGACAAGAATTTAAAATAAAAGAGAATAAAGTTTAGGGCATCAAATTAAAGTCGTTCGGGCCCAATCCAATTCAAGCATATGATGAAATTTTGAGTCAATTAAAAGATTGGTCATGAGTTTAACTTTAGCTTAAGCCCATTTAAGGTCCATAAGAAACCTCTACAAATAGAAGTCTTACCCCTTCATTTTAGGAGCTTAAAAGAACTTAAGGTCGAAGATCTGCAGGTCTTAAGTCTAGAAGAATAAAACTATGAAGATTTGAATTTTTAAAAATATAACTATCTTGAAATTTTGACGATCAAATGACTTCTAAATTCAAAATGTCAAAGGTCAATCCAAGACAATTAAAAAGTCAAGAATCAATCCAAGACAATGAAAAAAGTTAGAGGTCGATCCAAACTAATTTATCAACAAGTTCAAAGGTTGATCCTTCAAGTAGATCATCAAATCCAAAGCTCGATCATCAAAGAAAACCAACAAACTTAAAAGTTAAATTTTACTTTTTTAAAAAAGAAAAACATAAAATGATCATATATTAGAGCTCGTACACACTGTACTAAAATTAATAAATCAAAAGTTTATTAAAAATGTTAGATAAATACTTAGTATGATTATCCACTTAAATAAGCGAAGAATGAAACTTACAATATTTATTAAAGACTTTTTGAAATAGAATTAAATTGTTTATATATTTATTTTCTCAAATAATGTATTGGAATAATATATGCATATAAAAATATTCAAATTGAACTAATTACTAACCTATTTCAAAATGTAATAAAAACTAAGACAATATATAAATATATATTTCAAAAATAAAAACTAAAATCACAATTAGAAAAAAAAAATAACATCATCTAAGATTTAGACCTTAAACTCCATTTGCTAACCATTTTTTTTTTGTAAAAAAAAAAATCTTAACTAAATTCTAAAAACAAAAAAAAAAAGTTAAAAGCAACTTTAGAAAAAAAAATGGCTTGATTTTTTAGAGCATTAGTAAAAAGTAAATATAAAAATGAAAAATTTAGATGTGAAAAATAGTGTACATAAACTTAATTTTTTAAAACTAAAAATAAAAAACGAAATTATTACCAAACAGACCTATAAAAAAAATGTAAATATATAACTTTTGAATGGACAAAAGTACATACTATCATTTCTTTTTCACATATAATATGGTATGGTCTTCAAATCATTCCAAAATTTCTATTTATGATGTTTGAAATTGTAGAATTTAATCATGTCTCCCAACTTTTTTTAATTATTTTTTAATCTTTAATTTTATTAATGTAATTTCTAGAAGCTCGAAATTAACCTCATGACATGCAATAGCAATCTATAGTGAATTTAATTTAACATTAGTTGATATGTACGCATTTCTTTTAATCGAACATCCAATCTCACATCTCTATCGTTATTGTACTAAAAAAATATATTCAAGAACTATATATTTAATATTTATTGTGAAACGTAATACGGTGATATGACAAGTGGATAATATATCGTATTTTTAATATATTTATAGTTGCAAAGTATATAAATATTTACTCAAAAAAGAAAAAAAAAAGACACTCGTTACATATTAAAGTACAATTAAAAGGTGTTTGGACCATTGTTTGTTTCCAACTATTATAACTTATAATTAACTATAGTATTATTATTTCAAATCCTCTTTTGTTATACATTCACTCTGACTAAAATAAATTGCACCTCACTCACACACGCATAATGTGTATTAAAATTTTAAAATGAAGATTTCTAAATATATTAATAAATTAAAAAACGAAAAATGAAAATCTAAAAGCAATGATAATTAAAATTTTAGGGGAAAACTAAAAATAAAAAAATAAGTTTGACAATATTATTTCAAACTTTCAAAAAATTGTTATTTTCAAAGAATAAATTAAAGGAACTCTCATTTTCGTTGGAATAAATTTGGAGACGATATTTGCAGATAACATTTAAAAATGTAAAGAAAAAAAGTTCGACACGTGTCAATATCCTAGGAATCCTCTCTCTTTCTCTCTCCTACGTGACTTTTTTTTTTTTTTGTTTTTTCTTTTTTTTTTGAACTTTCCTTCATGACTTTCTAGAATAAAAAAGTTTCTCTGTCCCAATTTTTTTTTATTTTTTTTTTAATAAATGAAGTTGATGGTTAACTAAATTCTCATGGTCCATTTACTTCATTGAAAGTAAAGGTTTTTTTAAAAAAAAAAAAAAATTAAGTAAAAAAGACGAAATAAATTAATAAATAAATGTTAAAATTGTAAAAATACAAAAGAATTTGAGGACTTAATGTTCTAACAAAGTTACAAGCTAGCAGGTGAATGTGCATTCTTGTCCAATACAATTTTTTAATTTATTGTTTGGTATGTTGTTATTTTTAAATTTTAAAACTGAATAACAATTTTGTTATAAAGTATGAAGTTATAGATTGGATATATAAATACTTTTTTAAATGTTCAATATTACATTAAAAAAAAATAGGTTAACATGAAATTCACTAGGTGATAATAGGCATCTAGCAAGTAGCACCACTGTCCTTTAATTTATTTTATATATATATATATATATATATATATATATATATATAACCACCATTGATTAAGGAATTGGAACCTTTTCGTAAAAAAGGTTGAATTCAAATCTCCATCTCTACATATGTATGAACTAAAAAAAAAATACTTTTACAATGGAGTTATTGCAAAATATTAACAGATATAGCACAATACAAGAGAATTTGTAGATATAATAAAATTTAGATCCACCTTTTATGGTCTATCATTAGTAAATTACATCATTAATAAAATTGTATCCACGATAGAGCGATAAACTATTATATTAGCAATTTTTTTAAAAAAGAGGTTGTTATAAACTTAATTAGTAGCTTTAAAAGTGCTACCCGATTATAATTATGAGATATAAATTATAGGTAAAAATATAATTATTAAAGAAAAATGGTGGTTAGATGTATATAAATGGGTACAATATTTGTCAATCAAAACTTCATTTTAAGTGGATTGATCACAATCTTTTCAATACAAAAATCATTATTTTGTATTAAATTTGAATGATTGAGAAGGAGATGGGTATTTAATTTTAGAATATATCCATTTGATGACAAGGTAGCAACTTGTTGGTTTCTTTTCCTTATTTTTCAAAATTTAACTTGATGTGCCCTTGGGGGCAAAATGGATGTAACCTTGATATTTAGGGGCAAAAGTGCAATAATATTTTCATATGTATTGCTATATTTATCGAACTTTTTCTTAGTACGACTATTGGAACAAGCACTTAACAAACTATCACATTAATTTTTTGCTCTCTCAACTTACTTCGATGTATTTTGTCCAAATATTTAATTCTATCTATTTTTTTGCTTTTTAAAATTTAATAATTATAGAGTGAAAAAAAACGAACGATCACATTTGAAATAGTAACGGATGTCTCAATCATACTCCAACCATCACTTACCATAATGAAATTGTGGCATGTATGATGAAAACCGAATATTGTTAAGAGGTATGCAACCATTTCGTTGTCGGAGAATATAAATGGGCCGGCCTTAAATGTCGTCTCGGCCCATTAACAAATAACGGGCCGATTCCATGTTTTATTGGGCTTTATGGTCATGGATATGGGTCGTTGGACAGCTCTTTTTCAGCAAGATGGCCCAAACCAAATTCGTGCAACTGATTGGGCTCAAGGTTCAGTTTTGAGTATTTGTAGAGTAAAATGGCAAAATATTATAAAATTATTGCAGATATATAGTTAAATGGTTTTCTTTTATGTTTACATTTTTCATAATTTCAAATTTATCTTTAGATTATGGTATTTTATTATCATTTTATCAATTATGAACTTTTATCTTACTAATATTTAACTTGTCATGTATCTGTATTATCAATGGAGTTGAAGCCTTTCACATTTCCCTCCAAATACCATATATGAATATCATACTATCCTTGATAAAATCCAATATACGAGTAAAAGTATATCATTAGTAAACTAATATCACAAATTAACACATGTCTACCATTGAGAGACTACACTATAACATATATTTTATCGTCTATGGTATGTTTTGACAATTAAATTATTTAGTTATAATTTCTTATCATTAAACTATTAATCAATCTCTCTTAGTGATGTAGGTTTGTCGATAAACTATTGATCAACAATCAATTAATTTAATAGTTAGCCGCTTGATTCAAGTTTTAATGGCTAAAATTTCATTCCTCATACCTTTCGTGTCGAAAGTTATATATTATATTTCTTTGTAGCATGCATGATTCAAATTCTCCAAATTTTATATCCCCTTTATGAAATAACTCATTTTATTTCTCATGCATTCGTGAATTTTCAACTTGATATTTCGTAGGTTTTCAACTTTTTTAATACAACTACTGAGTGAAAAATGAACACGAAGCTCTAACTTTTAAAAACCAAAGCCTAGGTTAATATCATTAAGTCAAATTTAATTATGCAGTTGATATATTCCATCACATATCTTTACTATATGAGTTCTTTTGTTAAATTAAATTAAATCCATAAAATAAACAAAAACTTTAGGCAACTTTCGTGTGGAACTATTAAAGTCAAAGGTCGGAATGGGGTGTATGGCCCACATCCACCGTAAGTGGACGACTTTCATTTTCCACCCACCAAAAACATCGAACCATCTATTTCATTTTTCGACCTTTTTGGAATTTTCATTATTTTTTTATTATACTTTTTGAAAAGTATAATCTCATTTCAATAAAAGAAAAATATAAATAATAATATAATTCCAAAATTATCTAATTCTTTTATTCCATATCAAAATAAATCCTCAAAGTCACTACGTCTACCTATCACGTAATTTCATGTCACTTCTCATCCAATATTTGACAACCAAAGTATAAAAATGTATGTCAATTCAGGTATAGTTTAATACATAAATTCACTTAATTATCAATTGAAACATATAATTTGATACTTCATCCTACCATTATTGAAGTAAATAATATAAAATTATGAATGTAAGGAGTCAAGTTCAAGTTTTACCTTAAACAACTTTAAATTAAGGGGCCGTTTGTAGAGTGGAATGTAATCAAGAATACCAAAAACTTGATTATGATGAGGTTTGTTGTCTAGATTATGATTACCTGAAATATAATTTCAATGTTTGGAGTGCAGACTGCAGAGTTGAACAATCTGTTTATGATCCAATCAATAAACAAAAACATTTCTCGTGTCATAGAGGGTGTAAGACTTTTTGTTTAAGTCTCAAAGACACAATTTAAGGAAATAGTCATCTACTTATCTTAAAGTTGAAAAGAAGTGAATTTCATCTTATCTGATTATGTTTCCAACTCCACTCTCGCTCTTGTCCCCAAAATGATGGGTTTATTGAGTTGCCAATCTGGTAAGTGAATACAATTTGATAGATTTGAAAGTTTATTGTAAATTTATATACAATTTGATAACTCTAACCCTAAAAATTAATTTATTATCCCTAAGTATATTACAACTTTACTATTTGTTCTTTTAATAAGACCGTCACATTTCTTTTAGGGCAATGATTTCGTACGTCCATTAAACAACATTATTAGTTACATAATTGTTATAATTAAACAACGTTATTAACATAAACATAGTTCATTCATAAACTTTATATTTTAGAAGTTTGATATTATTGTCTCCCTAATGAAAGTAAATTTAATTGAGATTTATAAATAATCAATTAGAAAATTATTTAAATAACAAAACTTTTAGAAAATATTTACCAATATAGTAAAGTATTACAATTTATATATATGTCTATCACTAACAGTATTTATCATGCTATATTTTATAAATATTTTGATTCATTTTAATATATATAATTTGGAAGTAATCTTAATTAGTTTGGAGATGAAATTTATGATTTTTGTTTTTTTAGAAGAAAATAAAACCCATTTTTATTTATGGGGAAAAATGGAAAGAAAATTGAACGATTTTTATTATTATTATTATTATTATTGGAAAAGAAAATTCGATATTTTTGTGCCTTCCATAGTGGTGAAAAGTGAGATTCCAAGGGCCCATTTTCCATTATTATGGAATGTTTCACTTTAGCATACTTCATCTCTTCTTATGCTTTTCTCCACCATCAAATCATTCAAACTCACAATTCCTTTTTTTTTTTTTTTTTTCTATTATTGATTTTTATTAAATAATACTTCCCAATAAAAAATTGCAAATATAACAATAAACTCTCAATATATGTGTTTAGTCCTTGGTGGATGTTTTTTTCCCCTATCAAACTGACCTCCAATCTATTAGAAATTTCAATTTCTTCCCTTATTTATTGATTTTATTAAGTTAAGATCAAGTATGTATTATTATTATTATTATTTTTAATAAAAATCATTAGTATATAAAAAGGTCAAACAAAAAATGGTTAGATATAATATAAGGAGTGTTTGGTATAGAGATCAGATTGTGACATTTATTGAGAGTCTAAATAGAATAGAATTTTTTGCAAACTTGAAACATCTTTTCAATTATAGAGGAAGAAGAATGATGAAAAATTATTTTCTTTTTTACCTTTTTAACTATTAAAATTACCCTATTGTATATTGTTTTTTATTTCAATTTAAATATGTAATAGTTTCTATTAAAACACCCCCCATTTTGTTTTTCGAATTAAACTTTCTTTATAAATAATTAAATATTAATGACATCACACTTTATACATCGCAAAATAATAATAATTTTAAAATATTAAATATTAAATTAGAAAAAAGAAGGTTTGATAAAAATTAAAAAGGATACATTTTTATTTAGCCGAACAATTGGCCATAAATGCTTTTACTTTTAAAGTGTGGTTTAAGGATGCTCCTTGGTCCATATAATATATAACGATGGCCGGAGCTTTTGAACCGGCTAGCTCAATCGCCATCAAATCAGATTTTGCCTTCAAACGGTGTCGTTTTCACCACAAATTATTTGACAAAAGCCTAATCAAACCTAAAAATAAAATATAGGTTATCATGTGTTAAATGTAGCAAGAGAAACACGAGCATCACTTAGTCGACATGAATATGCGAATCAACCTCCTAAATATCTTTAGATAATAGACAGAATAGAAGTCAAATGTCTATTTTACATGTGTAATAATTTTTTTTTTATCAATATATATCAACAACGATATTATGACACATTCAAATAAAAATATAGCCATTATCAAACTAGAGTCTGATTCAACATTATTTTATTTTATGGGTTTTTTTTTTTCATTTTGAAAGTTTAGTTTATTTTATTTGTTACTATGATTTGCATCTTGTTGAGTACAAGAATTGATTTTTCACCGCATTAAAAAAAATTAAATTACTTTTTTTTTTGGTTAGTTTTCAATTATAAAATTATAAAATCACTAACTTATAAAATATATCAAAGCTTTTCGAATTAAAGTTAAAAAATACAAAAAAAAAAAGAAATCCAAAGTTCTATAATCATCAATTTAAAAAACATAAAAGTTTCAGGCTTGAAAAATAAAATAGAAATACGCAACCATCCAAAAGAAAAAAGATACCAAATAAATAAATAAATAAATAAATAGTAACATTTATATTTTGTTATTTATATAAATTTTAAATATTATTTTTAAATATATTAAAATAAACTAAAATATTTAGAAGGGATAGATAGTAATACAATCATATCATGATATCTTCTGATGGTAATTCAAAGATGTTTAAGAGATTTTTAATGGTAATTTAAGAATAATATTGTAATTTTGAAAGCTTAAGAGATTTTTATTTCTTTTTTTAAAAGGTGGGAATTTGGGGAAAGATAGAAATGCGCGTAGGGGGTGAAGCGAATAAGAATGCAACACGTGGACGGTGGATAGCGTGGGACAAGGGACTATAAATTGCGGTTAAAATGGAGTGTTTTAGAAATCAGCAAGCTTTGAGTTTTCGACAAGAAATTCAAAAGAGAATTTAAAGTTTGTTAATTGTTTTTTAAAATTTTCTTCACAAAAAAGAAAAATGGCAAACTGTGGATGTGGCTCTGCCTGCAATTGCACTCCCAACAACTGCTCGTAAGTCACTTCTCTTTATTTCTCCAATAAAATAAAATAAAATAAAATAAAATAAAATAATTCTTTTTATTTTTTTTTAATGTCTATTTGTTTCTTTTTAATGTTCGTGATAAAATCAGGAAATTGATGGATTGATTGTTATTATTATTATTATTATTTATTGCAGATGCAATCATAATGTTGCTCCCATGAAAGAGTAAGAATTTTCCATCATCATCTTCTGTTTTTGTTTATTATATAATACATATTTTTTCATACATATATTAATTAACTATCTTAAATAATATTACCATCTAACTTAATTAATTATTTCATTCTTCCAAAAATAAATAAATAAATAAACTCCTTAACTTAGAGCGAAAAAAAATTATTTAAAAAAGTGATTTTTAAAGATGACGAAAAACCACTTAAATTCTATTCCTTTGATTTAAAGACTTCTCTCTAATTTTTATTTATCATTCTATCCAGAGGAAGTCGTATACACATTTTTAAAATATAACAATTTTAACTAAAATGAAATCTTAATAAATGATTAAATTTATTGTATGATATTAATGAATTTGAACTATTTTTTATAAGCAGAAACTTCGAAGGTGACTGTGGCTGCAACAAATGCTCATGCGGAGACAATTGCAAGTGCAATCCATGCAACTGCTAAATCTCAAAGCTTTCGATATGGAAAGCATACTAATTTACATATTAATGTGCCTATAATGATTTGAATTATGTATGAGTGGTTGTGTGTGTGTATGTTGTTTGTCTGTAAGGTGTTTGACAAAATGCCGCTTACAAATACTTGAGAAATAAAATACCACACAGCAACCTATTATTATATACTTGTATCTTGTTCCCCC
>JBBPDJ010000023.1:18367493-18391782 GCA_037974625.1 Cucumis cinereus
AAAAGGCAGGTTGGTTCAAAAGGTTTTTTTTCAAAGGTTTTTTGTTTTTCTTTAACCCCCCCCCCCCCCCCCCCCAAAAAAAAAAAAAAAATTATTTTCATACACAATTATTCCCTTCTTATTTATTTCTGGTTAAGTGAATTACAAATTTAGCCCCAGACTTTTGTCTAATTGATATTCAACTTTTAATTTTATGACTTGTAAATTTCTTGATAATTTAGAGAAAAAATAAGATCGTTTTTAGGGCTCGTGAACTATTATCGATAATGAATTGGTCTATTAGTAATTTTGATTAAAAAAAACATTTTCAAATGAAGTATAATGAACCAAAATATTTATAAAACATAACAAAATTTTAAATTTTATCAATGATAAACACTGATAGATTATCAATGCATTGGTAGAAATCTATAAGTATCTGTCATTGATAGAATACAAATTTTACTATATTTGTAAATGTTTTCAACAATTTTGTCATTTAAAATAATTTTTAACTTTAGAATTTTGGTCAGCAATTAGATATAAACTTTAGGGATTATTTGCAAATTGTATTTTAATTTTTATAAGAAAAAAACAAAGGGTATTTTCAAATATAGCAAAATTAATGAACCAAAATACTTACAAAATATAACAAAATTTTAAATTCAGTCAATGATATACACCGATAGCCATTGATTCATTAGTTTTAGATTAATCAAGGACTATTATTGATAGATTCTAAAATTTTAGATTTTGTAAATATTTTCATCAATTTTGCCGTTTACAATAATTTTACAAAAAACAATAAAAATATGTTTACACGGATTATTCTATTATAATTTATTTATGGTATAACAAATTAATACAAACGCTAGGGATTAATTTTTAATCCAAAACATTAAAATATTTATCATATAATTTTTTCGTTTAAAATTTAAACTATTTAAGCGGTAGAGAAAAGCCCTTATATTCTGCTGAAAATGGTCCGAAACACATGATTCATCATTTATGAAATTATTGTTGTTCTTATTATTATTATTATTATTATTATTATTAAAATAATATTTTTATATATAATTTTCGAAAGTTTTAGAATTATATTATATAATATATTATTTATTTGAAACGTATAACCAAAAGAAAAAAGAAAAAGAAAAAAACTCCACTTTTTGCACACAAATACCTGAAAATTATTATACAAAAAACATATACGCCAAAAAAAAAAAAACAACTCGATTCTCATCTGAGTGAGGGAACACCAACCATCTTGCACCAATCAAACACTCCCACGTGTACTCATATTTTTCTTATTTGCATGTGGGGGCTTAGATTATTATTATTATAGAGCCAAGCAAGAAGCCGATATACAAATTAAAACCCGGCCTCCTCACTCTCTCTCTGTCTGTCTCTCTTTTTTTTGAAGTTTCTTGTTTTGTTTTAGGGCTGAAAATGGTGATCTGTTTAGAAGAAATCGGTGGAAGCAATATAGGAGAAGGACCCATTGTTTCATCAATGGCTAGGCATTGCCCTAAACAAAGTGCCTCAATCTTACTACAAACTAACCATCGTGTGTCTGTCACATTCCATGGAGATTTTCGTGGGGTATTATTATTGTTATTATTATTATTATATTTTAAAAAAAAAAAACTTCAATCTTAGTTAACTTCATTATTTTTTTTCAGTGTCATTGAATTTAGAAAATATTTTTACAAAAGATTTTGGTGTTTGTTTGAATGTAATGCAAAATAAAGAAATTTAATATGATATAAAATAGAAATGATAGATCTGAAGATCTAAGTAAGAATATAGAACCCTAACAAGAACAAGAGCGGATAAAGGGTTTGATTATATTTATTTTGATATATATGTTTTTGTAGAGTGTAATTTTTGTTATTTTGATGAAATTACAGGTAGTATTGAATGTGTATCAAGCACCTCAAACAACTAGGAATTTTGTGGCATTTCATCCAACGTGCTCTTTCAATTTAAACTTCGGAGTTTCATCAAGCAATTACTACCTTCCTGCAACGAACTATTCGGTAAATTCCATTTTCTAATATTTTTTTTATTATATCTCAAGAAATTAATATTTAGAATAAAATATCCAATTCATCATCATCTAACCGAGTTTAAGTTTTGGGATTAGCAAGAATTGTGCCATGTTTAGGGTTAATTTGTACTTGCATGTTGCATTTGAGATGATCCATATGCTAATCTAGAAATATTTATTTATTTTGTGACAATGAGTAAATTTTGTAAATTTATTATTATTATTATTATTATTATTACATATTTATGTGTGTTAGTACATCTTAAATATAGGAAAATGTAAAGAAGGAAGAAAAACTTTTTATATGGAAAAAAATTTGTTAATGAATTTAGATATTTGATAGAATCTAATGTTCGGTAATCGTTTATCGTTTACCGTTGGTCGTTAATAATCATTAATTTGAACTTTTACTACTAACACGTAATCGTAATGCTAACGGTATAGTTACCATAACGATTTCTTTTGTCTAAATAATTAAATAGACTTGTTTCAATCGTGACGTGTGGTCGTTTCGATCTTAAAACAATTATCATACTTAATTGTATACTACTTCATTTTTTTGGAACGACCAAAATTAAACTAATAAACTTAAACATTTCACTAGTTAATTAGTTACATTTATATGAAATTTAAATGTTGTAGATTGTGTGTATTATGTGTTTTCCTTTGATGACCTAATTATTGGCTTGCATGATGAAGAAAAAAATTATATCATAAAACAAAGAATTATATAAATCAATTATTTACTTGATTAGGACTTTAAATGTCTGATTATTGATAATGGAATCAAAATTAGATATCTCATGGATGTATGATATCTCTAAATCACATTAGCCACATTAAATTATAAAGTCAATTCATATAAATACTCAGGATTCACAAACTAACATTAAAGATATTACAATCTAGGCTAACTATATAGATGTTTTAGTTCATAATGCTTTCTTTGTAACTCAATGGTTTGAAAAGTTTCAATAATTTAGGGCTTCGTTTGGTTACCGTCTTGTTTTTAGTTTTTGAAATTTGTGTTTGTTTTCAACAATTTTTTACTTAGGGTTTTCATATTTCCTATATAAACAGTTAAATTTTTAGTCAATTTTCAAAAACAAAAACATGTTTTAAAAAACTATTTATTAAAGTCTCGTGTAGTAACTATTTTGTTTTTTGTTTTTGTTTTTGAAAATTAAGTTTATTTCATCCACATTTCTTACAATGATTTACATCTTTCTTAAGTACAAAATGGTTGAATTGGTTGCTAAATTCTCAAAACAAAAACAACTTTTTTAAAATATTTTTTTTTAATTCTCAAAATTTGGCTTGATTTTTTAAAATCATTCATGAAAAGTAGATAACCAACAAAGGGAGAACTTTTTGATGGGAAAGTATTGTTCATAGGCTTAAATTTAAAAAACAAAAATAAAAACAAAATAGTTATCAAACGGAACATTTGTTTTCAAATTTTGGCTTTAATTTTAAAAACTCTCATAAAGTCTAGATAACATCAAGTTACCAATAAATGAAACTTGGTGGTTATAAGTTTAAGTTTTAGAAACCATAAAAAAAATCAAATAGTTATCAAACAAGATCTCGGTTATTTTTTTTTAAATTTTTTTGATAGAATTAAATATATTAGGGATAATTTGTGACCTTTTTTTTCTTAAAAGATAGTTTTTAGGGTCCGTTTGCATTTACTTTAAAAACCATGTTTTTCAAGAAACTCATTTTTATTTGAATTCTGTTGGTGAAAATTGTTTAAAATACGGTTCAAAGTTATTTTGAGTGGTTACAAAAAGCACTCTAATTTTCTCCTAAATGACTTATTTTTTAAAGTAAACACTTAAAAAATATATTCCAAACACACTCTTTAGTCTCTCCTAAATTTCTATCAATAGTTCACTAAGTATATATTACACCAACATAAGTTTATAATTGACCAATTTTAAGCTTATCAATAATCTAACTGAGTGTGTATTAGAAATTGATAATATATAAGTGAAAGTCTACAAGTTTTTAAATAATAGGATCTCAAACTGGAAAAAGAAATTAATTACATAATTTAGTCTCTAAACTTTATATATTTAAGTGTATTTAGTCTCTAAACCTTTAATTTGGCATCTGAAAAGTGTCTAATAACTCTTTAAACTTCAAATATTGTGTCAAATGGAATCATTGACCCTTCAAAAAAATTGAAAATTAACGTACTTACTAAATACAAAATTAAAAAAAAATAGAAATTAAAAAAAAAAAATAGACTCATCGTAGACATATAGTTCTATGTCTAATAAATTAATTAATTTTTTAAAATTACAACTACATCAAATACCTATTAAACAAAAATTGAAAGTTGGGAGAATTGTGAGATATTTGTTTAAATAAATGGACCAAAATTTATTAATTAAAATACATGATTTATTTACTAATGATGTAGGGTTAGAAATATGACGAGGGTGATATGAACGTAGTAGTCTGGTTGAGTTGGGTATGTTTCTTTTTTGTGGAAAACCGGTCAGTATACGGATGTTCTAGTATACTTACTGACTCAATATTCTTTTGAAAAGTTTATGAACCTAAATAGACTTACAAAAACTTAAAAGTCGAGTCGAGACTAAATTTGTAATTTAACGTGAAATCAATTTGATATATTGTACAGAAAAACAGTTCAAAGTTGAGAAGAGAGAGTTTGAAGATGACGTCTCTGCTGTCTAATGGCAACTTTTTGAAATTTGAAAAACAATTGGATTTTGGTGGTTTTTAGAAGCGAAAATTACAAAAAAACACAACGTAAATTACCAAATAAATCTCCAATGTGAATAGTTTCTTTTGAATGAAAAAACGTACCTGTCCAATTTTGGGAACACAATGAAAACCCCTAATTCCTCCATTTTTTTTAATTAAAAAAAAGAAATATTCTCTCACTATATCCACTGAATAAATATGTAATGGTATTACTAACCCTTTCTTCATTACTAACCCTTTCTTCATTTTCTCACAAAAACAAACCACTTTGTTCTCTCTATATTTCTCTCTTTCTGTGATCTTTAGGCCAAAATGCTTGATTGGAATGACCCCTCAAAACTTGATGATAATCGCTCTTTGATCATCAGAACTCTCAGAGAACTTGTTAAAGTAAGTCTCAGAGAAAAAAAATGTAAAAGTTAGACTATCTATACATATATACATTTTTTTTTTTTGTTTATTAACTTTGATTTTTCCTTTACGTGATTTCCAGAGGGTTGTCGTTGAGTTTAGATTGTTGTCGTCGCCGTTAAACCCAAGCGGAAGAGCCAACCAGGACGGCGTCGTTGAGGCGGTTCCCGTCTCCTTTAGGCCCCCATCCACTAGCCCGAATGTGGTATGACGATCTTGACTAAATTTTACTCTTTAACTCTTTTATGTATATACGATATTTTCGTTGTGAAATAAAATATATTTTCCAAGAAATTTTTCGAAGAAAGTTGTCATGACAGACTAATAGTCTTAAAGTGCGTTTAGATTGATTTTTTTGAGTGTTTATAAACATTTTTTTTTTTTTACATTTATAAACACTTTTTTAAACACTTAAAAGTTAATTCAAACATGCACTTTGAGACGGATGAATAATGTAAATTTCAATATGTATTGTGTTATGTTGACCATTAATCTTGACAATATCTTGGCTTTCTAACTCTTTTAATCGTATGATCTTTGCAATATGAAATAAAATCTCATTTTCTAAAAATTATGAGAGGAAAGTTGGTCATGATGTGAGACTATTGAATAATGTAATTTGTATTTTGTTACGACGACCGACGGACGATCCCGACAATAAATTAATGTATTTTTAATCTGTATTATGTTATATGTTGACCGAATCCGATCTTTTCTCAAACGAAAAAGAAAATATATTTAATTTTTGTTGTTGTTGTATTTAGGTTTTGCGAAAGAGAAAGAGAGTGACGACTTTGCTGATAGGAGACACCCTAATGTGCTTTGAACTTCCTTACCACTGTCCCTTCCATCCAGATGATGTTGATGAGGTATATTTATCAATTGGGTTTTTTTTTAAAAAACTTCATAATTTAAATTTTAATTATAATTAAAGGATGGTTAAATATAAAGGAGATTACAATTAAGATTGTAATTGGATGTATAATTATTATAATTATTATTATATAGTTAGTGGAAGCAGAAAAGAATGAAGCAATGATGAAAAATGAAAATGGACCAGAGATTATATACAATGTGCCTCGATTTACTCTCTGGCAAAGATTAAGAGGTTGGAGGATGGAGAGACGACAACGTATTAATGGAAGATATGACATGGTATGCAAATACTCCCATTTTTTATATGTTTTAACTCTTTTTTTTTTTTTTAGGTTTTTAGTTGTTTTATTTATAGATTATGATTTTTTTTATTAATTTATTTACTATGATATTTATCTATTTGGTCGAAATTCTAAAAGCAAAAATAGGTTTAATTATGGGTTTGTTTGATAAGCTTTGGCTTTTTAGTTTTTTGGATACTAAACTTATAAACACCATTAATTTGTTTTTGTTATATTCGAGTACTTTTTAAGAGTGTTTTAAGAAATAAAGATGTATTTTTGAAAACTAAGAAAAATAGTTTTAAAAAATTTGATTTCTGCTATCGGGATGGAGAGCTTTCCTTGTCAATCCCAATAGTTTCTTAAAAATAAAAAAATAAAAAAAAAATAAAAAAAACTTTTTTTTTTCAAACTTGATTGATAATTCAAATAATTAGTGAGAAAAATAGAAAACCAGTAAAGTTGTAAAGAAAACATACAAATTTTAAAAACGAAAACCCCATTTAAAAACGATTTTGTTTTTAAATTTTATTTAATAAAATTTACGCTTATTAATTTTCACCCAATTATGTTTATCTTTCTTAAACACAACACTTGAATGTAATATATATATATATATATATATATATATGGGTGAAAGTAGTATTTATAAATTTAATTCTGATTAGTAAACAAAGGTAATGAGTTTAGTAAGTTTTGAAACATAATGATGTTATGATGATAAAAGAAAAATAAAGTTAGGGTTTATTGATATAATATATGGTTTAATTTTATAATTAATTGGGAGCATAACATAAAATGTGGATGCAGTATTATCATCACTTAAAATCAAGAAGGTCATTTCGGTCGGTGGCTGAGGTTGTGAACTTCTTCATCTATGAAGTCTATCCAGACAAACCTGGTGCCAAATCAAATCTTGGTCACATCCATTTTCCTGTGAGTTTTTCTTTTAATAATTTTTAGAATAAGTTAATTTTGGTTTCCATATTTTGTCGGATTGATTTAGGACATGTTTGGGTTAGATTTAGTAATGGCTAACACTTTTAAACACCATTTTCGTAGAATCAAAATTGATTCTATTTTAATAGGAGAATAGTTCAAGATGTTGATCGGTTGGTCTCACGTTAAAATGTGGGATAGGATACTATTATCATCGTTTTTTTCTTTCTGAGATAAAAAGAAATATAAATCCCCTCTATAATAGCTATGATGCTTGTTCTATCATCCTCAATTGGAGGATTTTATCTAGCCATCTCTTTTTATCTTCAATGTATTTGCGATCCTTCTAAACACTATTTTCATGGAATAAAAATGATTTTGAAGGGTTATATGTATGTTCTATAATAATTTTTAAACCTAATTAATATAATTTTAACACATTGTATATCACCCCGAAAAATGTCCTAATATCATATATAGTTTGATTGAAGTGATTTTGAACCTGAAAAAATGTGTTTTTTTAAGTTTTTTTTTTTTTGGATTGTTTGTTATATATTTTGAGGTGAATGGTTAGATTTCAATATGCAATGTATTATTATTATTTTGTTGCAGGGATTTAAAAGGCAGAGAAAACAAAAAGGGGTTGCACCATTGAAGAGGAAAGTTGAAAAAAATGAAAGAAAGAACAAAGCAAGGGAGAAATGGGCTCCAATGTTGTTTGATATTAATAGCAATATCAACAATGGTGATAACAAAATGGAAGAAAATCGCCATCGCCATCGCCATATCCCAATGTTTGATCTTAATGATGTTCATCAAAGGGAAGAAGAGGAAGTAGAACAAGAACAAGTAGAAGTAGGAGATTATTATTATGAACATGGTCAGAACTTGATGTATGACGTTGTTGGTGACAATTACAACCAACATAATGCGGCATATGATCAAAAGGAAGCAGTGGAGAAATTCTTGGCTGATTCATATAATAATCTCATGAATTTACCTAATACTAATAACATTGATGTTGATGCTGATGCTAAGAAGTCTAAATCTTTCAGCTTTGATATCAATGAGAAAATTTGTGAAGAAGAAGAAGATGAAGAAGATGCCAATAAAAAGGCTGTTGAGCAATTTCTGGCTGAAGCTTATGATAATCTTATGAATCTCCACAATAATAAAAATACTCAACCTACCTCTCGAAAAGGTACTTCTTTCATATCACTTTCTATAAATGCTTTTTGATATATGTATGTGTGTATTGAATTCTAGGTTTCATTTGTACGTTTAAAATGTTACACTATTCTATCCTTGAATTTGGTCTCAAATTTTGTTTTTGGTTTTCGTTTGATTCTGGGGTTTCAAAATGCTATATCCTTACTCTTGAGTTTTGATTTTTTCACTGAATACTCGTATAATTTATATTAATTAATTTAAAAAAGATTAAGACTAGTTATTAACTAACGGAAAGTTATGATCGAAATTCGAAAGTGAGCATTGTTAGTGAAATTAGAGTACAAGTGTAAATTAATATTGAAACTTAGCAACCAAATAAAAACTCAATTTCTTTAGTGCTCTCTTCTTATGACCTTTTTTTTTTTTTTTTGCTCTCCTTGTTTATGCTCTATTTTGTGATAATGGGTTTACTATTAGATCTCGGATATGATGCGGATGGTAAGAATGTGTTAATCTAGTTCTTTAAGTTCTCGAATAATTGTAATGACAAAATTTTTTTTTTTTTTTTTTTGTAGGAAAGGAAAAGATGTCATCAAGTTCCATAGAAAAACCAAGGAAAAAGGCAAAATCTTTCCCTCCAACATCCTATCCTTCTGTTCCCAACACTTCCATCAATATAAACTCCATTCCCTTTGAGAATATCCCAAAGACAATGGAACCCATGGAAGTGCAAGAAACAACTTCTATTCCTAATATGAAACCAAATCATTTCAATTTCCTAGAAGAGAATAGAGCAAATAATTTCATCTTCACCGACATCTGTGAGTCGAGTGCTGCTCAAGCTACAAAGGCGTCCGAAGGCGATGGATCGGGAAGCTCTTCAGCTTCTTTTCATGTGGATGAATGTGATCTGATCAACCACATCCCTGAATCCTCAGACATGTTTGACCTCGCTATATTCTTGGCCAAAAATAGGGGAGGCAATAATGGAGGCTTCTAAACCCTAATAAATTAAAAGAATTTCCCTTTATGTTTATTATATCTATGGAACTTCCCTTTTAGCTTATATATGGGTCTGTAATAATAAAAGACTGCAACTTGTGTTTCTATGTAGCTGTGGAACATGTTTCCTATTTTCAAAATTTAAAGACTTTGTTATGCAATTCCCTAAATTATTAGGGTTTTGTTGAAATAATATAATGCTTGATCTCTCTTTCCTTTTAGGCCATGCTTGTTTCATGAATCAAGTTATCTCTATACAGGTTGATACATTTTGTGTTCAGGTTGAATTACGTATTGTTTAACACTGGAGATCGATCACAGTTTCAAACTTCTATGGAGATCATATAGTTTCAAAACCTCCAACCCTTTTAGTTGAGCAGATGGAGGAATTGATACTGTTGGGCTATGAGAATTGAACTTATGCTTCTGTTCGAATCGGTACGTTGAGTTTATATTTACTGCATAGTTTTTGTTAAATTCTGTATTCTACAAATTTGCTAAATTATACTACATTTCCCTTCTGAACTAAATCATAAGACTTACTATATATCTGGGAAAGGTATCACATAATTTTCTTTTCAACAAATTAAATTACTGAAATAGATAGATCATCAGTAGGTGAATCAAGACATCTCAACTAGGTTGACACGTCCGTAACACTTTCATGAGACCCAGATATATTTAATCTTATTTTAAATCTAAAATATCTTATTTTATATTTTTTAAAAATGAATTTTGGCATTTTGTATCCAAAGAAAGTTGTTTATTGATTCTGTAAAGGGCAATTGTTGTAAGGGCAAATGTTTAGAGTTTAGAGAACAAATGACCATTTGTTTTTAATGCAAAACTGAGTTGAGAGAGACAGAGAAGGGTTGGTTAGAGTATTATATATTATTTAAAACTAATTAAATCCTTTTATACACATCATCCAAATTTTATAGTATCACTATTATTTTACAGAATATTCCTTATTTTAGTTTATATTTTAAAATATTGCTATAATTAATTATTATTTTATTTATAATATGTTTTTTTTTTCACTCAACAAAATATTATGTTTTCATTCATTATAATTTTGTTGTTTTATTTATTTTTTCAAAAAGAAAAAAAAAGGAAAAAGTGGAAAAAGTCAGATTAGAATGGGTTATGGTTTTGCAATAATAAGTGAGTTTGGGTCCAAAAAGGCAACCAAAGAAACCCCCACGTGCCAACGACCCTAAACCCTTTATTCCACTTTTTCTATATTTTTTTTTTTAAATCTTAACCCAGTTACTCCAAATTAAGTTTGTATACTCTTTTTTTTTTTTTTTTTTTTGTCCATTTCTAAATTAATGCACTACTTGACTCAAAATAAAAAATAATGAAATTTTAAAAGTTATTTTTCTCAGGGTAGGCTCCTTTCCTTTTAATTATTTGCACATTTTTTAATGGAATAGTTGAATTCTCAGCTAAAATTTAAAAACAAAAATAAATTTTTAAAATTATTTTTTTAACTTTTAAATTTTTACTTGTATTTGAAAAACATTGACAAAAATTAAATAACAAAACAAGATATTTAGACGTGAAAGAAACGTTAATAATTTTAATTTTTAAAAATTAAAAACAAAAAAATCAAATGATTGTCCAATTATGATAGGTTTAGTTATATCAATACTTTAACGTTGACTATTAATTAAGACTATTAATTAAGAATAAAATGATATCACATAATTTAAACATAGATCCTTGATGTGATATCATACTAAATCAGCGATTAATCTCAAAGCTTAATGAAATAGGTAAATGGTAAAATTAATTATATAATCACTTTTAACAAATATATATATATATATATATATATATATATATTATTTATTTGACCATGCAATCATGCCCATTGAAAAAAATATGTATAAGAATAGTTCAAAGCATAGAAATAGAAGTTTTAAACATATAATTAAAAAGATTGAAACTTTTCAAAAAAGAAATTATATTTCACACCAAATTCAAGTATTTAAGGGAAAAAAGGGATGAAAAAAAAATATAAAAAATAGTTTTATGGAAAAGATAATTCCAAAATTGTTGTGATCTGAGTATCCAATCATGTAGACTATGAGACACGAACCATCTAAATAAAGTTGGTGATCTTTTTTCGTAGCCAAGTTGCATTTCCATTTACTTCACCCCAAACAAAAAAGTTGCATTTCCATTTCTTCTTTGCTTGTTTTTCATCTTAGAGTTCATACAGCTTTTCCCCCAACAACTCTCTTCCCTAGAGAGAGAGAGAGAGAGAAGCATAGGAAAAAGACAATAAATTTGACTCTGTTCTGTTTAGGATTTATCATCTGTTCAAGGATTTGGGGGTTTCTGCAAATTTCTGACGATGGGGGTTTGTTGGAGTGATCGTTCCAAGTCTTTGAGTCCTCCTAAAGGTACTTATTGGCTTTGATTTGGATGCCCTTTTTTCTTTTTTTCTTTTTTTGTTTGATTCTTCGAGTTTGAAGCTTAGTTTGGGATGATTCTGCGTTACTTTTCACTTTTATCTGTTTGATGGGTCTTAGATTTGATGCCTTCAGAAAATTGGAGACAACGTGTTTGTTTAAATGTATCTTTTACTTGGAGTGTTTTCTTTTTGCCTTTTTTTGGTACTTTAGATTCTTTGGATTTTGTTGATGGGGGCTTTTTGCTTTTGTTTGATTTTTGTGTTTAGCTTTAGTTTGGGGTTACCCCTTTAATATGAAACTCGGATGATGGTGAAATGCGGAAACTACGTTTATTCTTGCACTTGTATGGAGTTGCCCTGAATTTTTCATGAAGATTTGGATTTGACAGCACTTTCTCTGCCATTTGGAGATGATAATTTCTTCTGTTCATTTGTTTCTTTGCTTTGATGAGTCATTTTCACAATTTATTTGAAGGGGTAAACCAGCTAAAACACTCGCAATCTGTAATTGATTGAAAGTTCATAGTGATGTTATATTGATATGGGATTTGTATTCTTTGATTTGGGTAAAGTTCACCTAAAGAATTGTGGGATTTCAAGTGGTGGATGTTACAATTCTATTTTCTTTACCGGGTGTAGGTCTTACAAGGTTTAAGTCTAAGAGAGGAGATGGGGAACATTCTCATATTTCCAGCAGCAAGGTATCGTCAGCTTCTATACCGGTGACGCCTCGGAGTGAAGATGAAATTCTGCAATGCTCGAATCTGAAAAACTTCAGCTTTAACGAATTGAGAACTGCAACAAGAAACTTCCGTCCTGATAGTGTTGTTGGAGAGGGTGGATTTGGCTCAGTATTCAAAGGTTGGATCGACGAGCATTCCCTAACTCCCACCAAGGCTGGCACTGGCTTGGTTATTGCTGTGAAGAGGCTCAACAGAGATGGGGTGCAGGGTCACAAGGAGTGGCTGGTCAGTATCTTGGACTTTTGATCACTTTATAATACATTAGTCTGTTAATTGGATGTGTTTAAACCAATCATTTCTTGGGGTCGGGTTATGGCATGATTCTGCATAGTTTGCTAAACTAATATTCTGAACATATAGGCTGAGATCAACTACTTGGGGCAGCTTTCCCATCCTAATCTTGTGAAGCTCATTGGTTACTGCTTTGAAGATGATCACAGGTTGCTGGTATATGAGTTTATGCAAAAGGGCAGTGCAGAAAATCATCTTTTCAGAAGTGAGTTTTTGAGTATACAATGCTTCCCATCTCCCATTTTTTCTTTTACGATGTTCTGTGTGTAAGCTGCTATATTGTGTCCATACAGGAAGCGCTCATTTTCGACCGCTTTCATGGAATATTCGGATGAAAATTGCTCTTGATGCTGCCAGAGGACTTGCATTTCTTCACAACAGTGACGCGAAAGTCATATATCGTGACTTCAAGACATCTAATATTCTTCTTGATGCAGTAAGCGCTTGCTAAAGAAATTCATCAATCAATTTTTTTAGTAACTTGCAGTTATTCAAAAATTCTGACCATCTTTTTACTCAAAATTGACAGAACTATGATGCAAAGCTTTCTGATTTTGGATTAGCTAGAGATGGGCCAATTGGAGATCAAAGCCACGTCTCTACGAAAATCATGGGAACTCATGGATACGCAGCTCCTGAATACTTAGCCACAGGTTCTTCTAATTCTTTGTTTCTCTCTTGACTTCCGAGTGATCGATTTCCTCCCATGAAAATGCTAGGTGGGATTAATTGGGATATTAAGGGTATATTAATAATTAGTTAAATGGTTTATATGGGAAATTCAATTATAAATACAGGGGTAGGGAAAGAGGGTGGTAGGCAATATTTGTAGTATGAATTAGCGCTTAAGTGAATCATGAATTTCCGTTATCTTTTATATTTCAATATATTTGGTTCTATCAGAAATGTCATACTTCATCAGTCTAACTACATCCTTTCTTTCATCATTCTAACTAAATCCTTTCTTTGGAAAAGGTCATCTCACAGCAAAGAGCGATGTATATAGTTTCGGAGTAGTTCTTCTCGAACTGCTATCAGGACGACGAGCCTTAGACAAGAATCGACCAACAGGGGAACACAACTTGGTCGATTGGGCAAAACCATATCTAGTAAATAAACACAAAATCCGTCGCATTATGGACAATCGACTCGAGGGCCACTATGCTTTGGGACAAGCACAAAGGGCAGCAAACCTTGCATTTCTTTGCCTAGCTACAGATCCCAAGTATAGGCCCACCATGAATGAGGTTGTAACATTATTGGAGCAGCTTCAGAAACCATCTGAGGTTTTGAGAAGTGAAAGAGGCCATAATGGTCTGTCAAATGGAAGAACAAAGAAAACATGAAAGAGAGTGGTGCAACAGGCAAACTTGTGAAATGTACAGCTGCTATGATGAAAATGTATTTAATCCCAAATCCCAAACCTTCTCTTTTGCTGGCAATTTTCTTTTCACATCTTTGCTTTCATCACACTTCTTTCATCATGTTTGTATGTAACACTATCTACTTTGATATTGTTCATATTTTGTCAGATATAAGAAGAATTCAAGGAGTGTTATATTAGAAATTATATAGTATGAAATCTCACCTTATTATTAATGACTACTAACCCAGCAAAATTGGGTGATTTAGATGAATATTGTAGTTGAAAAAATTAAAACAAAACAAAATAAAATAAAAACCCTCCAATTTTAACCATGCTATCTAGTCATCCAAAAGTGAGGTGGCAAAATCTCCGATTGTTGACTGATGGGTCTGGATTGGATAGTAATGGAAAATTTGGGCTTAGTTGAGCCCATTATCCTTCTCTCCTCCTCCTTACCAAAACTTTGCAAACCTCCATCTTTTATATCAACTTCTATATGACAACTCCATCATATTCAGAACTTTAATTTTCTTTTAAGTATAACCGAGAGTATGAAGATATGAACCTCTGACTTTAAAAAAAATAGTATGTTACAATTATTGGTGAATTATACTCACTTTCCATAAGAATTTCAAGCCTTCACCCTTCAACAGTGTTAGATTTAACAAATCTAACAAACAATCATCAGTTTGGTGGTAGACACGCCTAGTCTTTGTCCTTTATGTTCATTTTCTGCCAAAAACGAAATGGATATGCAAAGAAAGTGAGAAAACTTCGACACTAAAAATTAATACAAATATTTATGTAGTTCACTAACAATTTGTTAATCATTTAGAAATTAGAGAGATGAAGAAATGTTGTAAAGAATATATGTAGTGACATAAAAATAATAATTTAATGTAGCAATCTTAAAGAGATTAAAAAAATATATTTAGATGAAGATGTGTTAGCGAGAAAATAATGGTTAGCCTTCATGAAAAAAATGTGGGTAAAATTTAAAAAAAAAAATAGAAATTTGAGGAAGTAAAGCATTAAAGAAATATTGATTAATAAGAAGAAGAAAAAATTGTAAAGAGAAAAGTTTTTGAAGAGAAAAGTTAAAGATATATTTATTGGAGAAAATTAAAGGTTCGAAATAATTTTTTAAAGAAATAAAAAGTTAAAGAAAAAGAAAAGTGAAAATAATATAAAGATAGATCTTTTAGAAAGAAAAAAAAAGGTTATTAAAGATTAAAATTATAAAGAGAAATAAATAAATAAAAATTATAGGAAAAAATTCTAATGAGATAAACCAGTTAGACATAAAAAAAAATTAGGGCAAAATATATTTTTGGAGATTATAAAATTGGATATAAAAAAAAAACTTTAGTTTCTTTAAAAAAACACACACACATAAAATGAAAAATGCTAAGTTATATAAGAGCTTATAAATTTATAAAATAAAAACAGTAGAGTTATAAAACCCAACATTGGAATTATTTTATCAAAACAAACGTAACTCAACTAACTTATATGTAAGAAATTAAGGGATCGTTTGTTTCACGAGCATCCAAGATTCTCATGGAGTGGGCTTCTGAAATACCGTATTTGTTTTGTAGTATTGTAAGATGACTCGACATCTACAGATTTTTGAACATTCTAGGATGCTCGGACGGAGGTCATATGGATAGTTTTGGATTCCCTCCTGAAAGATGGATTTCGAGATTTTCGACATCCCCATTTTACATTTTTGTTCTTTTTATTTATTATTTTACATATATATATTAATCCTCATTTGCATTATATAATAAATAGATGAATTCTGATGTATAGCAAAAAATTGAAGCTATTTACAAAATATAGCAAAAAAAACTTAAATGGGATATAGGAAACTTGATAGATTTTTTTATATTTTGTGAATAATTCGTTTCAATTTTTTGCTATATTTGAAAATGTTTCATTCAAATTTAAATTTAAATTAATACTTATTTTATAAAAAAAAAAACTTAAATTATGATATATTATTTTGTTTAAAAAAATAACATATAAAAATAATATAGGTTGTATTAATTTAAAAAGAAATTCAAATTGGTCAAAACAAATAGGTTATATAAGTTCAAACTAATTATAAATTAAAAAATAGTCGTAAAAGCATTCTTGGAACATTAGGTAAATTTAAAATGTTTTCGAGTAGAAATACTACTTAACAAACACAGTAATAAAAATATTTCTAAATATTTACATAAAAATTGCAAATATAACAAAATCTGATAAAGTCTATCGATAATAGAAGTCTATCAATGATAGACTTTGTAATATTTACAATTTTTATAAAATGTTGTTATATACTTAATTATTATTCGTAAAATTGCTACCCACTGTAATTATATCCTTATTATATTTATACCTATTTGGCCAATACAAATTTAGAAAATAATCCAAAAGTATAAAATATAAAATTGGCGTCAACTTTCCGCTTGATTTATTGAATGTTAAGACTTGTTTGGATATAAATGGGCCAAAGCACTTTTCAAAAATTCTTAATTTTTTTTTCCCTAAAGAATGAGATTCCTAACTTCTAATATCAAATATCATAATTCATACAACTACTACCATTCATGGATGGAATAATCTTAAAACTAATCAATGTCCTCTATAATTTTATTCAAATCTAAAGTTCAAATCATTATATTTGATTTTATGAATTTTATCAAATACTAAATCAATTTTATAACCCAAAAAAAAAAAAAACTATTTTTAATAGTGATGCTCATAAAAATTTAGGTTCTCATATGAAAGATAACGACCTGATATGTTACCAAATTCCATTTTCGGACAAGGTATAAACTTTTTACGCCATAAAAAGTTATCCTTTCACTTTCACATGACTACTACATATATTCTTTAAAATGGTTCAAAAGTCTTAGTCTTCGTTTGTCACTTTGGACGTTGCAGTAATTTTTCAAGTAGAGACATTACATTGATGCCAATTGAATCATCCACGATTTTTGTATTTTTTTTATCCAACGACCATAAATTTAAAAAAAAAACATATATGATATAATGTGACAACAAGAAGATAGATTCTCAAAAGACGGGAATTAAGAATAATAATACGTAGAGAAGGGCATAGATTTTTTTTTTTATTTGTTTTTCCCAAATATCAAAAGAATATAAAGGCTTTTGACCTAAAAAGGGCATTTGGTAAAAGAAAGAAGAATGTAGATTAGATAGATTTGGTACAAGAAAGACACATGCAATGGCACAAAAGATATAGTTATAAGAATATTGTTCTAATTCCAACAACTTACCCACTATATACTATAAACCCTAAAAACAACAAAAGCATCATTTGGGATTGTAGATGTTGGAAATTGGGAGCAAAATGTGGAAGTACTTTAGGTCCCCAAACTCAAAGCCCTCCATTTTTGCTTTCTCTTTACCAAAAGTACTTTGTTCTCATAGGTGATATATGGTGATTGGATAAGGGAAAAAATTCCACCTTTTTATTTTTGCTTGTGGGTTAGCTTTCCTTTAATTTTGTCTTTAAAAATGGAACTTTACCCTTTCTAATTCAAACTTGGAACAAAGTATCTTCAATTGATAGTTAGGTCACACTTACATGTACTTTATAAAAGAACTCATTTTAATATAATCACTTTGGGTTCTTTTTAGTTATTTACACACTAAACAACCTTTGATTATTATCGTAAGCTAGACAAATAACATTACGACCTGCCAAACTCTAACTGACAAATAAAGTTTCTTATGTCATGTTTACAATAAGCAGCAATTAACCGATCAAGAGAAAAGGAACACAAGAGAACCCTCTCCCACCAATTCGTGAGCAGTAGAATTTCCCTTTCCATTGCACAAAACAAAACAGACAATCTTGAAAATGAATGGACCTCCTAATACATATACATAGATCGATTAAGCATATCAACAACCACTTGCAATCTAAAAAGATAGTAACATAGTTCACCCCAACCCCTTCCCATCACTGCATGCACCTCAGTTAATAGAATTGTTATGAAACTCGTTCACTCATACCAAACGGGCTCGACAAAGCCAACCTATTGATGACTTTTATTCATTTAATTCAGTATTTGTGGTTAAATTTTATATCTTCTATTGAGTCGAATTCATTTTCTTTTACTAATGTTTTGACAGGGAGATATTTACATTAATATTCAGTAAAAAAAGTCTGAAATTCTAGAATATATAATAGTGAAATCTAATTCAAAACTCTAATTAAAGAATAAAATACATTAATATTTTTTATTTAGAAACTTGCTCTATGTTCAAAAGCAAATGAAACAATGGCTACTTGAGAAGAAAAAAGAATACTTATATATATATATATATATATATATATATAAAATAACATTTGTGCTTATTTGAAGGCTTAATACTTCCTTATTTCCACTCTTCTATTCTTGATTTCAACACCACCCTCTAATGGTGTCAATGCGTAGTGTACCAACAAAGAATATCCTTAATTCTTATCATTAATTAATTACATGTTTGGATTGGGATAGAAAGTATTTTTTTTAAGCACTTACAAATTTGTAATTTCAAATTCCCAAATCAAATTACATTTTCAGGATCATTCAAGAAGCAAAAAGGGTCATCTTAACGACATTATTAAAATAAAAACTTCTAAACTAATACAATTCTTTGGAATAGTAATAACACAATAGAGTCATTTCATATAACATAACAACTTCACTATATGTAGTAGTAAAACGCTGCGGGCTACACATTTACCATTGCAGCCACTTCAGCCTCCCCTACACTCTTTTCAACAGCGGTAACTTTCAAATTCACCACCGCTACATAACATAAAACCACACACCCAACAAACAAACCAAAACAAAACAATGTAAAAGAAATAAAAAAAAAAAAAGTAAGAAGTTACCACACCTCGGTAACTTTTCCTACACCTAGGATTCGGAATTACACACACTTATAATTGCTATAACTTTTTAACCCTAAAAGACCCCACTTTGACGGTCCTAGTTTTAACTTTTACCTCTCCCCACTACTCCAAATTTTCCCGGGAAAATAAGAGGGAAAATTTTCAAAAAAAAAAAGGATAATAAAGAAAAAGGAGGGAATTTCAAACGCGGAAATTCTTTCCCGTGAATGTCTGACCGAACTGCCAATTAGAAGGTGCCACGTTCAACGAAGTTGATGTACGACGGTCACTGCCGGTGACGCGGAAGGAAAGGGCCTGGCCCACTAAAACAGCGTTGGATTGCCAATTTTGCCCCCAGTTACGGCTCATGCTCATCCAACCGGTGTTAGATCCTTTTACGCTAACCCTCACGATATCCCCTGCACCCGCGACGTTGGTGATCAATACCAAATTGAAGTAACGGAAACCGTTGATCGTGAACCTGATTCCTCCTTGTTTCCTACATGGCACCCTGTAATACCAAGAAAAAAGGAAAAAATTATTAACAACTTTATGATTTTCTTTTAGGAATTCTAATATGTTATATTATATAATATGAAATAAAGTGAACATTATAAATTATTTATTACGATATATGGCCAATCTGTGTGAGGTATGGTAACATTTAAAAAAATAAAATAAATACTATAAAATATTTAATTTGTTGTTATGTCAAAAAGAAAAATCCGACCAAGGGCAGTTTAGGATATATCACTCACTTCATTTTCGAGATGATAATTTCAACATTTCTATGAGATACAGATCCTAAAAACACTCAAATATGGAAACAGAGCAAAAGAATTATGCAAGAAAAGTAACAGAGTAAATTTCCAGATCTGTTCCAACAATGGAAATGGGGGTTTCCCTTTCAAGTTTTCCTTCCTTTCCCAGTTGTCTTACAGAGAAACGCCAAACGAATCAAATTCTTAAAGAATGGGGAACCCCCATTAGAGAAATCAAACAATTCAGCAAGAAACAGAGAGCAAAGAAGCAGCCTCACCGGCGGTAAGAGACGGGGACGATTCCAGCGCGGTACTCAGCGATCTTGAGGAACATAGGCATAGCGAGGTCGAAATGAGTGCGAGGAGGGTTACACCAACCGCCATTGTCATTAGGAAGAGCAAAATTAGGGGGACAAAAATTGGTAGCCGTAATGAAAATAGAAGGGCTACCAGGATGGCACCAGCGAGGGTCATTAGCACACTTGATCTCAAAGCAAGCACCACAGCTAAGGCCATTGTTGAAGAGAGCAGTACTGAGAGCAGCTGTGTTGACGCCATAGCCCTGGCTGTAGAGATTCCCATACCCACAAGCACCACCTGAAAAAAGAGAGAAATCAGAGAAAGAAACCCAAAAAAAGAAAATGTGGTAAGAAGAGAGGGAAAAGGGAGATACCCATGGTTCCGGAGGCATCGCTGCCGCCATAGAAGGTGGCGTGAGCGTCCTGCCAGGGGCCGCCGGAGTAGACGCCGGGGATTCTGGCGTGAGAGAGGAGAAAGAGGCTGGAGAAAGTGGCGAAGGCAAGGGAGAAGTGGAGAGAAAGAGAAGAAGCCATGGAGTTGGAGGAAGAGAGAAGAGAGAAGAGAGAAGAGAAAAAAGGGGAAATGGGTTTAAGGGTTGAAGGTGAAGGGAATGGAAAATGGGAGGGAAGGAGAAGGGGTACTTATGGAGGAAGGAAAGGAGAGAGTGTGGGAATGGGAATCAAAAGCCAAACAAACAAACCCACTGTCTACTGCAAGCCCGAAAAAGTAACCCCCCGATATTATCACTTCCTTCCTTCTCTAATTAATGCCATTTGCCGCCCTCTTTTTTTCTTTTTTTAACCTTCCTCCTTCTTTATATATATATATATAATATATATTTTTTTTTTCTAAATTTTGAATCTAATTCTATTTAATTTCTAAATTTTAAAATGGTATATTTTACTATCAAGTTCTAAGTTGATTCAAATTGGTTTTTAAACAATCCGTTATCGAATCGACTATGGTCGATTTAGTAAATATTCAAACTGATCTCGATCGTCAAGAAGTATTGGTATATCGATTTTAGTTGATTTTACTCTTTGCAATTTTTCTAAAATTGTCGTTTGAATTTTGCCTAAATCGACACCAACTAAACCCCTCCTCTTCTTCATTAACCAACTTCAATTCGATCAGTTTTTGTCTATGGACTTAGTTTTTCAGTTTATCATGTCCACTCATGTTCTTGAATACTTGGTGTTAAATTATTTTTTGTAATATTTTATTACTATCAAAATTAAATACTTATTTTCACTCCAAATATACGAAAAATGAAGTAACCAGCTAAAAACTTGAGATCAAACATAAAATTAAATTGAACATTAAAAGTATAATATTTGAAAAATCTAGAAAAGGAAACTAGACCCAACCTGTTCTCCAAAAATGTAATTTTCTTTTCACTTTCTTCATAATTAATATTAAAATATATGTAGAACTTAAATTATAAATTTTGACATAAACTTTTAAATTTGCTTGCAATAAGAAATTTTAAAACAAGCAAATTTAAAAAGTATATTTAACCTTCATATTTTTATATATTCAGAAATTTAAAGTTATGTTTATATAAATTGTTTTTTTATTAAAAAAAAAAAAAAAAAAGTGGAAACACTACGTTACATCAAAAGGGGTTCTTCAAATTCATGCGTAGGCCATAGGATCAGCCTTAAGGTATTTATATTTTAAGTCTTTGACTACATAATTGCAATATTACATTTATTTAGTTTCTGCTTCTTTCTCTTTTATCAAATATTTTCCGAGTTTTTTCTTGTTATTATTAAAAAATAATATAATTTTTAGATATTATTCTTCTAATTTAAAATGTCATATAATTCTTTAAATAAAAGTATAAAAACATGTTTTTAAAAATTTAGAGACTAAAAATGTACATTTTAAAAACTTGGAGATCAAATCAATCGGAACTAATAATGTACATTTTCAAAACTTTAAAACCAAACGCATATATTAAGTGAGAACTAAAAAAAATGTTTTTTCCTTAAAATTATTATGAGTATTTAATTATAGATTTTTATAAATATTTTCCGGTCAACCCATAGAGTGTACATGACTCAACTGGTCACATATTACATATTTTTTTCTGATGAGTTACTGTAAGCAATGATCACATATATAATTTATTTATTTATTTAATTTCAAACATTAAGATTTCAATTCAAAAAATAATATTTAGGCCTAACACAAAATTACGTTTGAATTTTGAGTACACCAAAATATGTTTCTAGAACGAATATATCAATTTTGCCGTGCAATTTACAATAATTTCTTTTTTTGGCCCATATTTTATCTTTTATTTTTACTATTATTTTTTTTTTTGTTCTTTAAATTGTTTTATTACTTATACTATTTACATTTTTCCTCAATTATATGCATTACATACCCTAATATGATCCATTTAGATTAAAATAGGAAAGTTTAGACCAATTCTGCTTGTTTCAAATTTGTTTAAGGACAAAATGTTATATCAACAAAGCTATTTGTTTGAACTCAAATTTGTATGTTCTCAATAGTTATTCGTTTAAACTCAAATTTGTACGTTTTCAATTACGTTGGGATTACAATCATTTCAATTTGATATATGACGAGACGTAAATGAAATTTCATCAACATCCTTCTTTATTTTTGTTGTAGGTTTTTAGATAATCATCCTTCGGGTATAGATGTTGAGAATCTCGTGTTGAAAAGAACAAATGACTCACACTATTTATAAGACAGATGAGTTACTTTTTTTCATTACCGTGACCCCAAAGCTTAAGCCAATGAGTAAGAAATGGCATATAAAAAAAAAACAAAAAACAATTGAGCTAATCATATGGGATAATATGTACTGTTTTGGCATTTTAATTGAGGAACACCCATAGTGGATATCTAAAGCTTTCTAAGAGATTTTTCTAAATTATATATATTTTTTAATTGTTTTTTGTTTTCTATTTCCTTTATTTACTAAAAAAACAAAGGAAAAAAAAGAAAAAGTGTTAGGAAGAAAATGGTAATGGTATTGTGGCATTTAACTATGAAATTAATTTTTGAGAAATTAGGGTACATGTATTCATTTTCTTTAGCTTATTTTTCTCTTATTTTATGTTCAAACAACAAATTGAGGTTGATTGATTGAAACACGTAATGAATTAAACTACGTTGAAGTTAGCTCGTTTTTTTTACAACTTATCTTTACTGTTCATAATATTATCCAAATGTTAAATTATACAAATTTAGTTTTTTTTTTTAATTTAGGGTTCGTTTAGATTTACTTTAGAAAAAAATATGTTTTTAAAAATATTTATTTTTTTATTTAAACTCTTTTGATAAAAAAAAATGTTTGAAATACACTTCAAAAATTATTTCAAGTGATTATCAAACACCCTAATTTTTCTAAAAAATAGTTTTTTTTTTAAGTAGACAATTAAAAATATATTCCAAACACACCATTAATCTACAGGAGGATTTTGACCTACTTCCAAAATATTTTTTTAAAAAATCATAACCTATCAAATATTTTTAATAGATAGGAATATCTTAGAATTCTTACGAGACCCTAAAAATTATTATTTTCTTTTATAAAAACAAACAAGACGGTATGACTAACATGTATGATGTTATTGTTTAATCTATATCATTCAAGTTACCCTAAACTTCTTTTCGTACAATTTTTATTTTTAGAGTTTGATAATTACAAAGCAAGACATCGAACTATAATCGTAAAATGGTAATGAACGTCGTATCCATCAAGCTAGCTATGTTCGTAACAATTTTTTTTAGTACAAACCTCAAAAAACTTAAAAGAAAAGGCTACAATACGTCATGGATGAAGAAAGTCGTTCAAATATATAACACGATTATTGTTTAGACTACAAAATTTGTTGCCACACAAAGCAAGACAAAAGGGGAAGGAAGAAAAGAATGATAGGGGAATCCACACTCATTGCTTCAATCACAAGCTGTGTGAAATTGGGATGGCTGTGATTGAATTTGAACCCAATAATAATAATAATAATAATAATAATAATAATAATAATAATAATAATAATAATAATAATAATAATAATAATA
>JBBPDJ010000023.1:18391882-18412195 GCA_037974625.1 Cucumis cinereus
ATAATAATAATAATAATAATAATAATAATAATAATAATAATAATAATAATAATAATAATAATAATAATAATAAATTGCTTATTTGTTACTCAACAAATTCTCATGCTAACACTAAAAAGTGAAAAATGGATGCCTTCAACATGCAAATGCAAAGCAGATTACACAAAAAGGAGAAACACCAAACTGTGAAATCCAAGCCATCAATTACTTTATGCCATTCTACATTTATTATTATTATTATTATTATTATTATTATTATTATTATAATTATTCATCTCAAAAAAATTTGGAAACTCTACCTATTAGGTGTAATTTCTTTGTTTTTTTAAAAAAATAAAGAAATAAAAATAAAATTAATGATGGGTTTTATTTTAAATAAATAAGTAACACTTGTTTTTATTCCATCTCCATTCTCTATCAACTTTGCTTTTTACTTACTCCACACAAGTTGACATGAATAATATCTTGGAGAGAAAATACATAAGTTTCACAATACCTAGGGACCTATATATTATTATTTTAAATTCTTTTATATTGGAGGTTTTTTTTTATATTATAATTAAAAATCTTCTAAATTTAGTGTCTCTTTAATTTTAAAAAAATATTATCAGTCTATCTCAAGTATCTCTAAAAATATGGATAATTACAAATATATAAATTAGATTTAAAGTAGTAGCATATATAACAACATTTTTTAAAATTACAGATATAACAAATTTTGTGAGTTTATCAGTAATAAAAGTCAATCGTCTATAGATATTGTTATATTTATAATTTTTTTAAAATAATGTTATCCACATTATTATTATGTCTAAAATTACTATTCATTATAACTAGTTGCCAGTAATTGAATTATATTTTCTTTTCTTTTATTTTGTTTTTTAATCTTTATCCTATAACCAAAACTATATACTGTTTCTTAATTTTTACTGTTTTTAGGAAAACATGAAGGTACTTATTCCATATATTCTCAATTTTGTATCAACGCAAGAAAATAACAAATAGTAAATAATCATTAACCGTTTTTCAAAACTTGTTAGTATAACAAATGGAATACATATACGAACTCTCAAACGTCATGTTAACGAGTACACGCAAATTATTCTTAGAAAAATTACATTTTTAGTCTTCAAACGTCAAGGTTACGTTTAGTTCAATTTAAACCTATTTCTAAGAAGTCAATAACTAAAATGTACATTTTTAGTCTCCAAACGTTAAGGTCACATTTATCCTATTGAAAACACAATAAATCAACAGTAATGTAAAAAGTGAGTTTCATTTGATTATCTTTTTTGTGTTAACTTGTGTTATGCATTTTGTACTAACACATGGGAAGGAAAGTGATTGAAGAGCAGAACATGCTCAATTCAATTATGTCTGAAAATTACGATGTATCGTTACCGATATCGTTGTAGCTATTATTATGGTTGTCGTTGTTATTGTTCCATAGAAAAATTGTGAATTTTGACACGTTTACTTATCGTTATCGTTACGGTTAATTTTTTACCCTCAAAGGTAATGACAAAGGTAAAATGTAAGTAAACATGTAAAAAGATTCATAATTCTAAGTAAACACAGTCATTACATTTGTGATTCATATTCATTATAATTTTTATTCATCAATAAAATTTAATTACAATTACATCAATATTTATTGTGGTTTGATGTATGCACTCATTTCAAAATTTACTAAAAGTATAAAGACTAAAAATAAATATTTAATGAAAAATTATAGCTCAAAACACAATTTAGGAAATAAACTAAAAATATAGCACAATAATCGTTGACAAATCAACTTGTAAAATGTCAAGTTTATCCTTTAGTGGTTATCATTGAATGCAGCTATCAATGATAACAATTGATAGCATATTTCTCAAATTGAAAGTTATCATTAATAACAACTTATAACATCTATCAATCAGATAGTTGTTATCAGTCATAAGTTTTAAAATTTAATTTGAAAAATTCAATAAGAAACACCTAAATTTGTTGTTGGACGTGAATTTTTTAGTCTTTTACTTACTTTTGTACTATATATGTATTTGCTTTTTTTCTTTTATGATATATATTTTATTGTAATTATTATTATTTTAAATACCATTCATGCAATGACTCATTTAATTGTATAGGAAACAAAAAAAAAAAAAAAAGGTAAAAATACAAAGAACTAATAAAAAGAAAGTGGCTCCAAAAATTAAATGGGAAGTAAATAAAAAGCAGATTGACGGTTGGAGATGGAGAGAGAAAAGTGTAGAGTTGGGGGTGAAGACAATGGGCGGGCCCCACTCCTCCTCGGCAAAATTGGTAACTTTCAAAACCGTCAGCGGGGCCCACCTCGAGCGTAGAGACCCCGGTTTACTGGAATTCGGAGTAGGGCCCCACTTAGATTCCACCCCTTTTTACTCCTCTCCCTTCTATTTATTTATTTCTTCTCCTATAAATAAAGTTAAATTTTAGGGTTTTAAATTTCACACGTGTCTACATTTCCATCGCGTTATGTATTTTTCTTTTTACATTTTTTTTAATGTCATTTTACTCTATAGGATGTTACGAATTTATCCTTCCAAGGGTAAATATTCACTAAATATTCGATTTTAGTCTTTGATACTCTGATGTTTATTAACCAAAAATTGATTTAAATGATAACATTGTTCAAAATATTTATAAATATAACAAATGTTTTTTTTATTAATGATAAACTATAATAGACATGTTTATCTTAGTTTATTACAGTTTATCACAACTATAAACTAAAATTTTGTTATATTTGTAAATAAGTTAGCTCATTTTGGTATATTTAAAACACATCTTTATTAATCAACTAAAAAAATTAAAATGATTATAATTAATAAAGTCTCATCGTTTTTTTAATTGTGAAAAATATTTTTAAATTTACTCTTAATAACTATTTTAAATTACTTAATAAAAATTACAACTAAGTGAGTATTTAGTGAAAAACCGAGGTCAACTCACATATCAAATTGAATCAAAACTCTAAACTAAGATAAAACTGTAACATGATAAAGCTTGTGAACTAAATGGAAATAACTCGAAATTTAAAGACTAGAGGTATAACATTTTAAAACTTCAGTACCAAAATGAAAACCATTTCAAATGGTTTTTTTTTCCTCCCTTTTAAAAGTAGTTATTTTCTAGATTGTTCATGAATTCGATACGGATTTGAGAGGTTAATCAGTGGTTCTATTATACCAGGAAGAAATGGATGAAATGTGGTAAAAATGAAAATAGTAAATGAACCCCAATATTAATAATAATGATTTTAACTTTTGTTTATTTGATTTGTTTTTTTTTTTTTTAACAATTTGTGGGTATAAAAATAAAACTTGTGATCTCAAAGTCAAAGTATAAAAAAGATTAGTTGGGCTCATTTTAGCTTAGTATTTTAACTTTAACTTTAACTAATAAATCACAAAATAGGAATATTTGAAAATATGGGGAATAAAAACAAAAAAGTGTTAAGGGCTAAAATGGTCTTTTTATGTTATAAATGAATAAATAATTATTTTGATTACCAAAGGAAAAACAAAACCCACTCTCCCCGGACCAGCGGTCTTTTACGAAGCCTCAACCGTACGCTCCATCTTTCTATAAAAACTCATTGATTATTCTCCCGTTTGTGAAATGACGTTCATACCCCTACACTTTTAAATTAAATTACTTTACTGGTTTAATGTGGCCACGTATCTATTATTTTACCAAAAAGCCCCCAACCCAAATCAACACAGGATATTATTCGGTGCATCAGGTACCATCCTACTAACGGGTACTACACTATTGGTAGAGTTGAACACTAGGTGGATTTAAGCCACGTTTTAATTAGTTTATAATTAAATTTGTTGCTATTTTAATGAGTTTGGATTCATGTATTTGTTGTATAATGGGCTGTTGAAGGTGTAGTGGCAAAAATTACCTATTGCGACTCTGCCACACTTTAATAGTGGTTTTTGCAAAAGAAAATTCAAACTAAAGAGATATTTGGGGGCAAGAAGTTGATTATTATAATCATATTTTGTTGTAAATAGTTTATGATAGTTTGTGTTTGAGAGGTAAACTATTTTCATTTGAAAATCACATAATAAACATTACAGCACATAATAAAAAGAATAATGAATGTAAAATAGTAAAAACTGTAGCAAATAATAAATATTGTAGCAAAGCGAGATTTTGAAATGATGTTAACTATATCTAGTTGGAGAGTACAGAATAATATCTATTATAGAAAAATGTGGTTATTATAGTCGTAGAATAGCTTTTGTCCTAAATATCATTACAATTACAAAACATTATCAAACGATAAAAAATGTAATCAAATGAGACTTGTTTTTTAAATTACCATCAATGGATTATATTTAAACTATTTGATAGTATTAAGTTTCATTTCTAAACTAATTGAGAATAAGAAGAGAAACACATCTATCTTATAAGAAGAGTGGATCCATATCTCAACGTTAAATTCTCAACATCTTATCACGCTATGCTATGATTCACAAATGAATATGTAATGTTTGAATTTTGGTTAGGAAGGCAAAGTGTGAGATGTTGGCACAAATAAAGGTGAAATTGGGGTGTGGTTTGATGGTTTGGAAGGGAACCCTAAATTTGCGCCCATAACAACAACAACCACAAACTAGTTGCCATGTGAATTCAATAATAATATTAACTATTATTATTATTATTATTATTATTATTATTATTATTTGCTCTTTTTACACTCAAACTCTAAACAAAAGTCCTGTGCAAAAATAAAAATAAAATTAAAAATAAATAAACTTCTAAGCCATAGTTGTAGTAGTCCATGTCCACGGTCACACATTCCCATGTGCCTTCACTTATTGCACCCACCATCACATTTTTACTTCAATTTCTTTCCTTATTATTTTTATTTTATTAAAAAAGAATTGTACTCATTAAATCAAAGCAAACAAAACTTAACTAGCATACTAATTTGTTGGTAGTAATTTTCATTTCATTACTCTAACTTAGAATTTAAAGATAAGTTATTATATAATATGGTATAATAGTCAAAACCTTAAAGTTATATTATAGTTGTCCGATGGTTCTTATACAGAAAATTACTCATTAACGATCTATCTCTATATATAACGCTTTTTTAAATCTATCGAATAAAGATGCGAATAATGAAAAAACAAGTGAGAGAGACCCTTATCTATATACTAAGAAGCATTCGCTACAACATTTTCCTATCATAACTTACATAATTACAAACAAAACATATATGTTATTTCATATGTGTGTGTGTGTGTGTGAGAAAATGATCTTTGGTATTAGTATTACAACTTGTAATTTACAAGAGTGTAAATACAAATTTTAAACACAAAAAGAAATTATAGAGTAAAGGAAAGATCAGATGTGGAGAAGACTACGGTGGGACTGGATGTGTCCCCAGTGATGGGCCAATCAGATATGGTGAATCTGCCACGTCGTGTGATTGATGGATTTGGGATGATAATGTTGAATCGGATCAAAACCACACGTGAATTGGGTGGGGCTTCCCTTCACCTTCTTTCCCATACTGCCAGGTGTCACCTTCACGTGATTCCATTTCATCAGCCACCGTCTTTATACCGACATCCAACCTTTTAGATATACCACATGAACATTATAATGCATAAATCTCTATTTTACGAAAAATATCGAAAATAATCTCTCTTTTTTTTCGTGATTTTTTTAAAAATTAAAATATAAAATTTAACGTGTACTGATATTTAATTCCATATATATATATATATTGTGTTTATTGAAAACTCTCATTTCTTGGTGTTTAAAATTAATGATCTTTATTTGACTAACGAACAAAGATTTAACGTGACTTAATACAAATATGTTAGCAAACAAAGATTTAACACGACTTGATACAAATGTGTAAGTAGTTATAAGATCTTTTGAATCCTCCTACCCTAAGACGTGATTTGATTTAGTGGAATGAGTCAAACAATTGAGAACCAACTACGTTAAATTAATAAGGATTATTTATAGTATTAATGATATTTAGTGGGTTGAGTTGGCTATTGACGATAGTCAGAGTTTGTTGGAGATAGTAGATGAAAGGTTAGTGGTAGCCATGACAACATAGTGAAAGTAAGGTAAATGACTTTTAGGACGTTTTGGTATTTAATAAACTATGTAAATTTGGGAGAGATTATTCATCAAATACTTTTCGAAAAAAACTTATTTTATTTCAAATACACCCGTAATTTTTGTTTCAAATTGAGTTTTCAAATCAACTAGAGATGAATATATATTACGAAACATTAAATTCAAAGATGCATATGTTGGAAAGGACATAATATAACTTTCCAACATATTAAAGTTTGCTTCTCGTATGTTGACTTATTTATTTTGGAAATTAAATATTTTTATATATTGGAGGAAAATAAGAACAATTACTTATAACATAATTTATTTAAGAAGAATATAAATAACAATGAATGTGAAGATAGATCCAAGTGGATTGGTTGACTAATGAATAGAAAAATTTAAAAACTAATTTAGAAGCATTGAACAAAATTATTTAAATGGGAATTTGGAAAAAGCAAAATGGGTTTTTGGTTAATGCCTTTGACTCAACTTCTAAGAAACTTTAATTAAAAGACTTTAACAAATGGAATGATTATACATATAACTTTATAATAAAACTTAGCTTACATGGAATATAGTAACATGCATTGTATCCTTAATCCCTATCATAATTTTGCCTATTCTCATTTATCAACTTAGTTTCTTTTAATAATAATAATAATAATAATAATAATAATAAGATGGGAAGCCACATTCTTGTTGAATTTTGATTGCTTGCACTTCTGAATTATATTAGTATTTTTTTTTTGGGACTTTATGAACAAAATGTTGTACATGTTAATATGCGTTTTTATTGAATTTTGTGTTATATAATTATAATTAACTTTCCTAATTATAAGATTAGAGCACATGGATGATGATGATGATTATTTGGATTTACTACTATTTCGGCTTCCTACAGAACTATACCTTATATCATTAATTCCCAATCTTTTATTCCTCTTCCCCCCTTCAATTCTTTTGTCTAAACAATTATTATTATTATTATTATTTTTTGCTACATTCACTACCAGATAGTACATTGACAAGGACCCAATTTATGATAATCACAAGAATAATAATAAATACATAAAATTCAATGTCCTAATTACATAATTCAATTAAAACCATATATTACTCATTTCAACTTCGCATGTATTGATTTTAATTATAACGGAGATTACCCAATATGGGAAGTTTATACAATCGATTGGTAGGCTAAGCCAATCTAAAAATTTGAGCAAAAATTAGAAAAAAAAAAACTACAGTTATTCTTAAGAAAATATATTGAATTTTTTATTTTTTAAAAAACTGTGGATAAGAAAAACAAAAAATACAAAAAAAAAAAAAGAAAAAAAAGAAAAAAAAGAAAAAGTTGTGAGCCCCCCTAAGCACAGATTCACTGATTGGATCATAAATTTGCTTACAAAGTCAGACAAAATTTGCAGATTTCAGATGTTTCATTCCATGTGATCTCTCAATTAATTCTCCCCCATCGCCTTATCTCCCCAAAAATGGACAATAATAATAATAATAATAATAATAATAAATATGTTCAAATGTATTATTTTAGTTATGTATATATATTTATTTTCAATTTTCATTATGGATCTTAAATTTTATTTTTATTAAGATTATTTGAATTATTTATTACCATTTTCACTTACCAGTTATATTTTATTGTATAATTTCTTTTTATTAAATAATGATATTTCATTATATGAAATAAATGAATACTGAAATGAAGTATTTTGAGCCCATAATTAGGCCCATTTGACCATCACCAATTCAATGGTCATATTTTTATATCTAGCAGCCTGTAGATTGTTTTCATATGTGGTGTGTGTACTATATATATATATATATATATATATATATATTTCCCATGAAAAGAAATAAAAACAAAAGAAAATTCAATGATTTGAAAGAAGAGAATTGCAGGAATAACCAAATTTAAAAAGGAAATGGGTTAATATCGTCTTTTTAAATATGATTTTGATGTGTCATTGGGAAAATAAACAAAACACCAATACTCTATAATACTGTTATTTTCTTTTTGGAATAAATTATCAAATTCTTATATTTCGAAAACTACAATATTTACCAAAGAACCACAAGGCGCACATTTAGACAAGCAAATGAGTAATGCCAATGAGTAACAATTTTAGGAATAATAATTAAATATATATATCAATATTTTTAAAAATGTATAAATACAACAAAATCTATCTAGATTTATATGTGGTCTATCATTGATAGACCATGAATGATGGAATTATATTTATAATTTTTTAAAAATGTTGCTATATATATATAAGTTAATATTTCAATTCTGATGGCTATATTTGCAACTTACTTTTGGACTTTAAATTAGTTTACTATATATTTGTTCATATATCTAATGCTATTAATTAGTAAATCCATCTCTCTTTCATTTTTTATTTGGTGAATTCGAGTATAAAAATATTTAAAATCAACATTGTACAAAACATGGAGTGAAATGGAACAAAAACATCCCAAAACATATGGAAGATGTTTGTTCTATGAATTTAAAATGTAAGAATTTATGCCGTTCGTGCTTATAACCTTGAATTTCTATAGTTTGTAAATGATTTGGACAGACAGACGCATTTCAAAAACCTAATATACAAGAGTACAACAAACATTATTATTGAACTATAACGTAATTTACCAGCTTAACAAACTTACAACTTTGAATCAGCTTATGCGCTAATCGACTCATCTCAGGACCAACACGACAACTTAACAATCAAAATCACATACTAAACATAAGCTTAACCACACAACTCCACAGAATACTAACCAAACCCAAACCTATGGGCTCAACACTAGCAAACCTAACTCACTTGTTTAGTTTAAGGGACTACATTTACAAAGACAACTTGACACTTTTTATTATGAAATAGTCTCAAAGAAGAAGATGGAGGGGATTTTAACTGTACATGAAAATCTTCAAAGCTAACCATCAACCTGAATGATTTGAAATGTGGTAGAGCATAGACTTTAGAGTACATAAAACAAACTTGACCTATAAAATGATGTTTGACCACCCCCCCCAAGTTCCTAACAGACTAACACAGTTAATATCATAGAGAGAAAAAAGAAAAAGGTTGATGGGATAGGGTGCAGGCTGGTGTGATTAATGTAATTGCAGAGACATAACACATGGCTCATAACGCCCTCTGTCCCTTCTTTATTTGCAGGCTCTGCTTTCATGTGAAACCTTATTCAATTTGCTTACTAACTTAATCCCTATCAAGCTTTCAACCACTCGCCATCTTCTAAATTGGGCATGGTAACAGTTATGGAAAATGTTCACTGCCTAACTTCATTTATCCTCTAAACTTCATCTGCTTGCCTTCAATAACAACCGTTGGAAGTGAATTAAAAAATCTGCTTGTCCCTAATAAATAGCAGATATAAGATTTAAAGTGTTTCATTTTTAACTTCAATGACCAAAAACTGCCCGCCACAGTGCGGCAGCTCACCTAGAAATTTCTTGCTTCAGCGTTCTACTTCTTGTTTATTCACCTACTTTCTACAATAACAAGATCACTTCCTGGTTGAATTTTGAAGTAAGAGATTAATATGTTGGAGTTAAGTCTACGTTTGGAATATAGAGAGTTAGAAAACATTAGAGGGAGAGAGAGTGGAAGATGATGTTATTTATAAACGTGTAAACTTCAATAGTGAACACTGTTGAAATTGGTAGAGTTGACTTACTAAACATCGATTTATGAAGTCAGTGGATCAAATACACCCTTAAATGAGTTTTAAGTTAGAATAACTCTGCCTATTATCATGACAAATCAATACGTTTCTAAGTGGCGTACTTAATTAAATTATTGAAAGGTTTTACTCTAAATACAGGATAAAACTATTTGTTTTGCTTAGTAGTGACTATGTTCACAACTTAGACCTAACTCACAAGTTGGACAAAGATCATTCCAAGCAGTTTCCTTTCTCTCTTCAAACTCCATAAAAACCATACCAAACAGTCTTCTGTTTCATGTAAGATCTAGTTCATTATACCAAATGCATTTTTGACATCTATGTTTCCTCTAACTTCATGTTATTTTTTCTCAGACTCCATGGTGAGGAAACAAATCTAGCAATAAATTCCAATAATCCAATAAGCACTTCATGTTAAGCAAGGATTCAAACTGTATAATTCTTGATGTATGGATATCTCACTTATTTCGTAGAAGTTTAAAATAACCAAAATGCCCTAGAACCGAAGTTTTAGTATAAATTATGATACTAGAATTTGGAAAGTTTCACTCTTGAATTTTGAAATTGTTTCTAAAAACATCCCTTCTGTTAAAATAAATTATGAATGTTGACGGAACAGTTTATGCATAAAATACCTAAGTGTTACCAGGATTGTAGCTCTTTTGTGTAGCCCAATAAAAAAGTTACCGACAATTTTCCTTTTTTAGAAAATGTATTTTTATTTGTGTGTAATAACGAATTTTATAAATGTCTGAAAATTAAGGATAACTGCGTTTAGTTGAGCTGAGAAAAATTATAAAATTTTCTAGAGAATTATTATATTTGACATAAATAAATGACGTTTTTATTTAAATTGTGTGGTCTCTTTTAAACAATTTTGTGTAATAATACAGTATTAAATTCAACCAAAATTAATTTACACAATAAATTTACTTTTTTTTAATTTTAAAAAAACTAGTAAGTTAATTTATTATTTAAAGTCAATATTTTAAACAACACAATTTAATTTTCATTCCCAGAAGAGAAAAAAACAAACGAAAAATATTATAACAATGGCAGGAAATAATAAAAAAAATAAAATGACAAAAATAGAAAGATAAATAATAGTAAGTATAAGAGATAATAAAAGAAAGTATAAGAAAATAAAAATGTTAAGAAAAAAAAATATTATAACATGTAAAAATATAGAACAAGAAAAGTGATGAAAAAAAGTTGAAATAATAAATAGAAAAAGAAGATAAGAGAAAATTAATAAGAAAAGAAGAAAAGAAATATAAGGTGAAGGAAAGAGAAATGAAAAAACTGAGAGAAAATAAAAAAGATATGAAAAAAAAAAAAAAAAGCAAAATTGGGAGGTTAAGTAAAAACCCACCCAAACCCATGAGATTAAAAATGTAGGAATAGTAGGCATATAAGATGCCTGAAAAAACCCTTTCCCAGGTAAATACCACGAGCCCCCCACCAAACACAGACATACAGAAAGTATCCCTTTTTTCACCCAATATTCTCCCACACCAAACGACCCATAAAGGCAAGGGGCGCATGAAGTTAGATGCAAATGCAATCATTACTCTTGCAAAATTCATTTACAAAAGCAATTATTGCAATCGACTACCATGCAAATTCATGTAAATAATATAAATGACATCGCATAAACTTTCAAAATTTCACATTAGTTCCCGTGCCAATTTCCACTTATTTTAACCAAAAAAATTTATAGTTTAAGGGTAAAAACGAAACTGTCTGAAGTCTAATTGAAAACTAATATAATTGAAACTTACCCCCAGTATTTTGTATAATCTAACCTCTCATGGGAAAATGGTAATAAGGGAAGCAATGAAGCTAAAGTTGTAACTGTAAGGTTCCTAGAGTTTTGATGGACTATCCAACAATTGTTAATTCCTAAACGTTTGAGATAAAAATTTACTTTTAACAAATATTCCATCCATATGTTCTAACAAGAGAAGCAAGCAAATTTTCCTATGCCTTCCCCCTTTTGATGGCTTGGCTACACCTTTTCGAAAGATACAACATTCTATGAAGTTTCCACCTCAATCACATTAAATGGACTAAGGCACGTTTGACAGAAGAGTTGGGCTTCAAATAGAGTTATTCAACAATCAAAGTATATGACACCCATGATGTTATTTATATACCAAAGCGGATGAAGACAAAATGAACAATACCCAAAGTCATACCTTTGAATGAGATTATGAGAAAGCATTGAGTCAGCGATAGCAACCATCTGGAAAATGCTGTCATGTTCCACTGTTATCTTCTTTTCCACGTTTCAATTAATCTCCAAAAGTCACCACCTACTAATTTTAGCTTGAAAGTATAATTCCCTTCATTTTCTATCAAATATAACGTGATTAACTATTGAAAAGCTCCATGCAGTTTCCAGTTTCCTACAATAACAATATCCATACAATTATCTTCATCAAAGATAGTTCATTTACAACCTATTTGATAAATTACATCTCTAGCTCAATATTAAGGTGCTTGTACTTGATCTAACAACAAAAATCACTGTGTAACAAACTAGAGGATACAAAAGTGGATGCACGGCTGGCTAATGGCCCCAAGTAATTCCCACCTTCTAAACGTCCCAAATTTCTACAACATGGCTGGACATAGGGTCTCTTGGTGAATCCTCATGGCATCAACGCTGCAACAAAAGTTGTTGAGAGATGTTAGTTTGTTATAGTGTCAAAAACAAAATGGTTACCAAACGGGATATAAACAATTGATTTTTTTTATAAGAAAAACAATTGATTTTTTAAAAACAGAAACAGAAGCAAGAGTTGCAATTGAGTTAATTCATTTTTCAGGAAAAGTGGCTTCAACTTTGGTGAAGGAATACCAACCGTGCAAGTTCAGGGAGTAAAACTTCATCATAAAATATTTCACTTAAGAGGACCTCATATATCTACTGAATGATCTCCTTCAAAGAAAGAACATCATCACGTGGATGGGCGTCCTCCACTCGAACTTGTACTTCATCTCCAATTTGTGCTCCAAGAGATACCCACGCAGATGCTTGAATGCCCACCTACAAATTCCGAATACATAAGATGCAGAATGTGATGATATTCATATTTAGAGAGACTATATGCGCTTATAAAACTTTATAGGTGTTCTATTTTGCTTGAGCAATGGATAAACAAAGAATCTACCGGTAAAACTGATGATGGGGAAAAAGCAAGTCATTTCTGCATGCATTTGCTATTGTCATATGTTTATAAAGCATCACGTGGGGGGCAGTTTATTTCCTGGTTCATTGGCCGAAACCATTAACCATGAGAGGCTATTGACAGTTGTCAATAATCAGCACGATGTGCAGAGGCAAACGACCAGTGAAAGCAGAAAATAAGGATCAAATCAAATTCAAAAAAGTGGAAAGATGAGAATTTCGCTTTTTTCTTCTTTAAGCGCAAGTCCATCTTTAAAGAATGGGTCTTACATCATGATCATAAAGCTGTCATCAATCAATCCTCACCTCAACCAACAGCAGGGCTGCAATTCGATCTTTAATAAACCGAAGAATCAAAGCACGATATCTATTTTCTTTTGGTTGCCGTCTCAAGTACTCTAATACCCAATAACGAAGACTAATGCTTGAGAGCCTCTTTGCCAATTTAGTATTTATATTTACAGTTGCTGCCATCCCTTCTAATTGACCATGGGAGTAAGGAGGAGAGTCGCCTCTTAAGAATGCCTTAACCTACGAATAAATATAAGAGTAAAACTAAGTTAAAACAAGTTAAACTCCAACGAAATAGTCTTGAAATGAATGCTTACCTATTATGCAACCAAAATCATACACGCAACAAGATGATATTATGAGTATGGTTGCATGACCAATTATGCAACCAAAATCATACGCACAACAAGATGATATTATGAGTATGGTTGCAATGATAGTCAGTGAATCAACAATTTTAAACTGAAATTCCTGACCGTAATGAGCAATAAATACAGAACTAATACGTTAACAAAATGACACTACTAAAGCTGCAAGCTTCAAGAGTTAGTTCCCCTATGATTGCAGGCGGGGAAAAGAGAACAAGGAAACCATTGAGTATGAGCAATAAAGGTGTTTCAGACAACAGAATCGTCTATGAGGAATAAGGTCCATTAATATATAATATATGCATAAATGTACATATATACATATACATCTATTACCGCATTAAATACAGACAACATAATACGTTTCTCATCTTTTCTCAAGCAAGGACAAAGTAAGAAATCCCACTTCCATGAAAAATGGACATTGCCAACTTGATTAAGAAAAATATAGGAAATTAGAAGAAATACCTGATAATGTGCAAGGAGATCCAAATACCTACGGATGGGAGATGTAAATTGGACATAACCAGGAATTCCCAAAACCCCATGGCGTATAGGTTTCCTAAAGTCAATTTCAGCAGCACGCATTGTTCTGACTATTGCAGAGCTCCTAACAGGTCCTTCTGGAAGATGAGCAAATGCAGATACATCTATATTTGCTTGAGGTTGTCCTCTGTAGGGTAACGGAATGTTATGGCGAGATCCAAAAGTGGCTATAACTTCTCCACATAGGATCATCATCTCAGAAACAAGCCGCATGGCAGGGTCAGCTTGGTTTTCCACGTAGAGATTGATTTCAGGCTCCGGGTCTTCTGGATTTTCTACCTTGATCCGTGTCTCCAAAGAAGCCATGTCAATTGCACCCTAAAAAATTTATAATATGACGCCAGAACAAGGAAGGCAGATGATTACTTACAAAAAAAAAAAAAAAACTAATAATAGTAGATTTTCTAGGAATACAATCCCATCAAATATGATGATAAAAATTCCAAAAAGGCTTCTAACTAAACAGTTTTTAACAGAGCCTGATTAATAAACAACCAACATTCTTGCCAATACTTTAAGCCACTATGGCTGTTAAGGCACCTGTTGTCTTCGCCATGCTAATCGCAAAGTTGCAGCCTCAGAAAGAATTTTAAGTTCAGCCTCCTCTTCCAAGTTCAAACTAAGCAGCTCTGATGCACTTTCATATGTCAGCATGTAAGTTGGTTTGATGATTGAGTTTTCCACAGAGTATTCTGCAATGCTATTAAGGCATAGAGTGTTATTGTTTACAGGTTTGCCTCCTTAGTAAAAACATCTTAATGAATGCCATAGTTTCATGAAAGCAAAAATTCCATTGTACAGTGTGACCAGATAAAGTTTTTTTTCACAATCTCTATTGAATGCTGGCTCAAACAACAAAAATAACAAACATAGGGAAGAAGGGTTGTCACAATAATAGAAAGTACACAGATACATGCAATAAAAAAATCCCTACAATGAAAAGGATAGACCAATAATGTGCAAGCTACAACAGAAAAACTCACATACGGTTTTACGATTTAAGCACATAAACCACCAAATCTTCTAGTTATATGAAATCAAAAACAAACTTCACAAACTGCAAAACCTAACAAAAAAGAAAAATGGCCATAATTTACGTCCAAGAGAGATACAATCCCATAGACAATTCGTTCCCTAGAATAACATTTGTAGTAAGGTATCTTTCATATTAAAATACAATAAGGTAAGAACAAGCTTTGATTTCCATCAGAATAGAGGACAACAAATTTTCTAGGGAAGAAGTCTTGCAATAAAAACAGCTAAGTACGTAAACAAGCTTCACCTTCCATCAGAATGAAGGACAACAGATACAGAAACTGCATTGCAAATCTCTCCCTGTTTTAAACTCATTCCATCCATTGCTAGTTTCTCTGGAAACATAGGGTATGTGGCTGTTGGAAGAAATATAGAAGTTCCTCTTTTCATGGCCTCCCTACGAATGATAAATAAAAAGAAAGTCAGCATGGTGCAAAATACCACAAGAAAGTTTAAGCTTTAAGAATTACCTGTCCACTATGCTCCCTGGTCGAACAAATCTAGCTGGATCAGCAACATGGATCCATATTTTAATTCGACCATCTGATAATCTTGTTGCACTCAATGCATCATCAAGCTAAAATATCACAAAGAACGTGAGGTGGAAATCTCCCACAATTTCATGAAAGAATTATAGAAAAATCTTTACATATTCAGAGCGAACATACTAACTAAATGAAAAATACTTGATAAAATATAATTGAATCAAAAAAGAAAAAGAAACAAAAATCTTTACATATTCAAAGTGAACAGACTAACTAAATGAAAAATACGAAATAAAATATAATTGAATAAAAAAACAAAAAAACAAAAATCTAAATTGGATGTACTTCTTAATTTTAATACTATCACCTCATCTGCTTCATCAACATCAATGGCATAAACCTTAAGATCTGTGAGATTCTTCCTGTCAACCTAACAAAGAGAATGCCAAATAACACACAACAATTTTATCTCGTCAGATGCAACAAATGATATATAGAGCACAGTACGTCATTAACTATTAATGAAAATTTAGAAGTCCTTGATGGGATTAACGGTTGACAAATTATAAGGTTCTGGGAGAATCTCAAATGGTAATATGTATACATAACTTCTTGTTATATTGTTACCATGCATAACAAAATCAGTGATGGAATCAGATGTTACCTCATCAGGATCAGACGCCTCCAGTAAAAGTGATTCTGCAGCTGCTATAATGCCATCTGAATGATCTGTCCGAATGTTCAACTTCAGAAGATCAAGATTAACATGCCGAGGGAAATACCCTATGTCTATGAGAAGATTTACTGCTGATGATGCTGTTTTCACCAGTCCCATAGTCTTGAGAATCTAAGGAAGAGATTATCAAACAAAATAAGGACAGTGGATGATAAAAATGTACTTTTCAGTCATCAAGCAAATCGCATTAAAGGAGTTACCATCCCAGCTGTTTTCCTTTGTTCATCATCCTTGCAAGCATCAATAGCATAAGATTCGAGAGACTCAACCTTGTATCTGGTTTTCTCTTCAGCTGCCCAGGATGATTTAGGTGGTTTGGACTTCAAAGGCATTGCCTTCGCAGATTTCAATAATTCTACAAACTCTTGTAGTTCTTTCTCAGCTGCCTCTTTTGCAAGCTTCTTACGTTGAAGTTCTTCAACCTGGCTTTCAAGCAAAGAGTTAGAAAATATTTTAGATTCGGAAAAACACTGATAAAGTATTTAAAGCCTATTTATCACCTATAAAAAGCTTCAACCAAACTGGAGGTGGAAAAAGAGTACAAAAATAGTTGAACTATTATAAAATTCTAACAAAGAATTGACTGATGACTCTGCATTAAGGGATGAAACTACACAGGGATTCGACTTGAGGCAGTATTATCTGATCTCATTATGGATTTGTTCTACTACAACACTATCATATGAAAAGAGCAAAGGTTATGTCATGGGACACAATCATGTGAAAGATCTTTACAAGCAGAGAGTAACACCAAGATATAGCACAAAATACCAAAGAGGAATGAGAACATTAGATTAGACATCATGATGAAGTAAACCAAGAGACCTTAAAATATTATGGGCATAATTTGGGAGATTTCCAGGAGTTGTTCTGTACATGCTGTTTTATACCGCAACTAATGAAAATCCAATTCTGTTGCCTTTAGCTTAAATTGTCTTAAGAGATTGTTTTTGTATAATTAAATAGTTATAAAAGATACTCTATGTTCAGTTGTCTAGTTATTGCCTTTGAAAAAGGTTTCATAAGTTTAAGAGCCTTGTCAATAAAAGCTCATGGAGTAAAACGCTTTAGAAAACATATTTTTAATGGCTACGAGAGTTGGACATGGAATTGATGATATTTAATTATTCAGGATTGATAAATTGCCAGCACATAAAATTATATGAACTCCAGAAAGCTCTAAATACTTTATACCAAATTATTACCCTACAACCTGTAGTTGAACATTCACATCTTTTGAAAGCAGAAATTATCAGTTTACAACCCTTTTTAGAGTATGCACATTCCAGAAAGCACCAACATAGAAAAATCTAGTAGCTAGGATCTAATCGTTAAATAAAAGGAAGTTTTTGAATTAAAATATAATGCGTACTTGGTCAGTAGGTCTTGGACCATAAAAAGATCGCGAACCTTTTGTCTGCAGAACAGTGAAGTATAATTCATCTCTTGATAACAACAGATGCGTACAATAGCTATCGATAGGCTCTGTGCTCCCAAAAATCATCTGTAGAAGGAGCTATAGTTAGTGATAGAACAAGATTGCCAAATGATCTAGAACACCAGAGAACAGATAACCTCAGCTAATTCTTCGGTAGTCACTGCCTTATTTTGTTCAAGAAGTTCAAGCCATGCAAATTCCAGCAATGTCGGGTCCTGCACTCATAATTATTGGCTCAAATTACCACCAGTCAGCATGAGATAGGGTTTATTTTCAGTTAGAGACAAACCAAGTTATCCTGAGCTTTCTTAATGAAGTCCACAATTTCTGTATGCTCAAAATTTTCAACACCTGGAACAATGTATGTAATTTGCTGTGGCTTAATAGACGACGTGACACCATTCTGCCAAAGAAAAGTGATAGACCAAGAGAAAATTAGAGTTATGGATTGAATACTTTGATTCAGCTTTTAAAAAATTATGATAATAAGCCATGAATCAACCTAGTAGACTATTCAAAATGGTGCGGTAGTTGTTTTTACTAGAACCTGATCGAACACCATCCAGTTTTTTTTCCCATCAGGTTTCTGAGCAACTGCCAGTAATACCCTCTCCGAATCCTTCTTGAACTCCAGCAACAATCCCTTTTCCAATGTCCGGTTTACAAGCTTATCTTCAGTAACCTCTCCACTGCCCATGCCCACTAATCCCATTCTGGATACATAAACTTTTTGTTCCTCATTATTGAAAAATCAATTAGGATAAAAAAAAAAAACTGTTCTAAATGCTCAACTTCCAGATGATCATAATTCATAAGAGCTTCAAAACAGTATAAAATACTCTTACTTTGAGAAATTCATTTCGGTTATTTAACCAAATATCATAGACAAGATGAAATCCACACCATATCACATATTTCAGCTTAATTATATAAAAAGAAACAAAGAATGTAACATAAAAACAAAATACAAGAATTGAGAAGCAAAAACGTACTTAGCGGTAGCGGAAACTCTCTTTCGCCTACGCGGAGCTTCGAACTCTTCGATAATGTTTTCAAAAATACTGTAAAAGGAACATAATCGACCTCCACCAGTCCTAAAAACTTGGTGTTGATGCCATAACACAGGTGACCTACATCTGAGTTTGGAGCTCCATCGGAAGGCAGAGAGAGGCGGGGATGATGAAGAGCGGAAAACGGAGCAAGTGTTAACAGCTCGTAACGCCATTATCGTTTGTGAAGGAAGAGAATCGAGACTCAAGCAGTTAAGAAGATTAAAGAATAAGGATTTCTCGTTGTTGGCGTCGGGCTGGAGTTGACATGAATTCAGTTTTTCTTCACGCAGTGAGAGAGAGAACGAAAACGTGAAGCAGAAGAAGCGAGTTTGCAAAGCTGATGATAAACCCGCGCGATAGCATTGGTAGGTACCTTTTGTGTTCTTTTTTCGGAAAAAAAAAAGGGATTTTTAAAAAATATATATATAGGCGATAATTAAACGAGAAAATTTATAGCAAGTCTAGTAAGAAAAATTTTCTGTCCCAAAAATAGTATTAAGAATCATTTGAGTGGTCAACGATAGTTTAACTCAATATCTACATGTATTTGATGACCGATAGATTTCATGTTTAGATCTTCCACTTCCAAGTTTTATACTAAAAAAAATAACGGTGATCGATCCTTTGTCGGTGTCAAAACATATGGAGTTACAAATTTACTTTTCTTCTACAACGTGACCAAACCAAATTCAAAGAAACTATTTTCTATCTCGTTCCTTCTTAATTTTCTTCTCCAGTGCAACCAACTTCAGCAAAACCATGCACCAACTTCGACGGTAAGAGAGGAGACCAGCTCCACCAACTTCGACGAAACCAAAGTGAGAAAGAACAAGAGTGCAGTAAGAGAGCAATAAAGAAAAGTGATCTATAAGTGAAGAAGAAAAGGAAGAGAGTGAAATGAACTTTTCTGCGTGCATGCCCTAGTTCACTTTGATTATTTCACCTAAATCGACCGTAGTAAAGGGTTAAAAACCCTCATTTCCAAAAAGTGGGGTGACTTTCATTTCTCATAAAATTTGGATCTTTCGTACAAAAACTCCCAGAAAAATTGCAAATTTATCCTTAAACTATTTTGATTTAGTTATAATATATGAAATTTAAATTTTACATCAAAGTTTACCTTCTTGTTGATTATGTAATTATGAAAAAAGATAATACTATTTGTTGAACTAACTCCCCAAAATCGAATATGGCAAGTACAGCTAAGAAGACTATCATGTACTAATTCTAATAAAAAAAGAGGGGGTAATTTCAAGAATATATAACTTTTTGAAAATAATGACAAAAATGGGGTAGGGTTGAAAAAAAAAAACAAAA